>JAJEJO010000207.1:1773432-1853719 GCA_020662805.1 Glaucomys volans
ACAAATAAATCAACTCCAAGGGCTGCCCTAATGTAATGGACAGCAGGCGCTGGTCCCTCGGGCTGCTGTCAGGGTGGCCAGCGCCCCCTTTCAGGAAAATGAGGTCATGAACATCGTCTAAAATAGAGCGGCACCTGAATGTCCCCGTTTACCTCCACTGCCTGCTGCCCTTCTGTTGGGTGGCCCACCACACTTCTATCAACTGACATTTACGGTCCTTTCTTCTTTCTTTGGTAATTGTCACCTTCGAAATGCACTGTAGATATCTTTCCCTGGAGTCGCTATGTGAGCGCTGGGCAGCAGGGGCACCCTGCTCTTGGCATTTGGAAGGGGGACATTCTCGCACCCACCTGGTTCCTATCCTACATTGCCACCGCACCCCTGCTTGTCTTCCACATGATGATGGAGGAAATGATGGAAGCTCTCCCTTTGAGCCATCTGTAAGCCAGCATGGCAGCCTGTTCCCAGGCGGAGATGCTCTGGAAGTTGAGAGAAGTGCTGTCTGTGTCCTGGCCCTCCCGAAGCTCTCCCTACCCTTGAGTCACCAGCAGCACCGTCTCCCCGGAGGACAGCGAGCCGTGTGAAAGCTCCATCCATCCATTATCATCCATTATCAGATGGAAGCCTTCCAGCCCCCTAGTGAGAAATGGGAGAGTGCTAATGTCCACGTGGGTAAAAAATTATTGACCATGAACTGAGGAAATGTTTTTTTTTTCCTCTTCTTCCCTCCTGTGATTGAAATTACTAATTAGATCAACATGAAATTAAAATGATTCCAAGACTGAAACACTTGGGGAAGAATCTCTTGAAGTCCGTTTTTCATCACTGAGCTGAGACTAAATTATGCTGTCAAAATGCCATATTATTTCAAATTAGCCAAATTAATTAATCTAACTCAGTCCTTGGCTGTATTAATCATCTGTTTTAGAATTTTATTAGAGAAAGAACGTGACTTTTTCAGTTTAGTGCACATAGATGAACTTCACTGGCAGGTGGCTGTTCTTCTGTTCAGAGCTGGTATTTTTAAACCCAGACAGTAATAGGATTCTCTCAAATACACTCCCATTAAATTCCACAGTTTCTTATTTTGTTTGCATTTGAAAATATCTACCTTTCTAATTTAAGAAGGCAAGGGATAAATGATATCTTTTTCGTTTTTTCTTGACCATTCAAATGTATTAAAAAGATTGCTTCGTATACAACCCAATTTGTAATAATAGTTCTCTTAAATGTCAGGAATTCAGAAGTGTATGTTTAAGGAGAAATTTCTTTTGGGGTCATTGGTGGGCCATGGTAAATTCCAGATTCTTCAGAAATGCCTGGAGCTGAATTATCAGTGACTGTGACCTGTACCAAGGCTGCCTACCAACTCCTCCCTCATTGTCTCAGAGGAATCCAAGACAATCGACCTCCTGCATGCTTAGTGATCATGCACACTACATTGCATCTTGATTCCTATCTTACAATTTATCAGAAAATGTTTTCCATGGAAAATAATAGTAATAGTGGAGAGACCAGACATCATCTTAAGCCTGTTCACCTTTGTGAAGTTGCTTCCATTATCACTTTTTTAAATCAGTCTTATGTTTATTTTTTCAAATGGGGTCTTATTGTATTATCCGGTCTGGTCTTTGAAATTATAGGCTCAGAAGCTGATCCTCCTGTCTCAGTCTCTCAGGCTGGGATTTAAGGTGTGCTCCACTGCATCTGGCTCTTATCATATTATGGATCAGAAAACCAAGGTGTTAGCTAGTTTTCCAATACCTGACAAATCAACTGTTATGGTTTAAATATGAGATGTCCAAAGTAACTCATGTGCAAGATAACGCAAGAGAGTTCTGAAGTGAGATGATTGGGTTGTGAGAACTTTAACCCAATCAGTGCATTAATCCTTGGATAGGGATTACCTGAGTGCAAACTGCAGGCAGTTAGTGGGCGGCTGGAAGAGTTGGGTCACTGGGGATATGACTTTGGTTATATTTTGTTGGTGGCACAGAGAGCTCTCTTTGCTTCCTGGTGCATGTCCTGACTTTCCTCCATCACACTCTTCTGCCATGGCATCCTGTCTCACTTGGGCCTAGAGCAATGGAGCTGGCTGTCTATGGACTGAGACCTCTGAAACTGAGAACCCCCACATTAACTTTTCCTCCTCTAAAATTGTCCTTGTCTGGTCTTTGGTCCCTGCAATGAAAAAACTGACCTCAACATCAACTTACAAGGTGGAATGCTTTATCCTGGCTCAGATTCAGAGGTCTCAATGAATGATTTCCTGGTCCTGTCACTCGGACCTGTGGTGGTACAATACGTCATGGAAGGAGCATGTGGCAGAGGCGGCCTATTCATCTAATGGTAGCCCGGACACAGAGAGAGGAGAAGGGACCAGGGCCCTAATATCTCCTTTGAAGGCATACCCCCATTGGCCTTTCTTCCACTAGGCCCCACATCCTGAAAGCTCCCCCATCTCTCAGTAGCACCACAGACCTATGGCATATGGGCTTTGGGGTGACATTTAAATCCAAACTCTAACACAAGACTTCATGTCCAAGTCCATGGCAATGTTATGACTGGACAGTGAGGCAGTCACAAAACAGAGCCATGCTCAACGTTGTTGCTCTCCAGAACACTGAATTCCTAAGTGACCAGGTGAAGTTTGTCCACCCCAGCTGTCACTTTCTTCCACAGGATGTGGAAACAGCCCAAGCAGCAGCCAACACCTGACGTCTGCTATGACTTGAATTCATCCCCAGGAATACTTGTTGTGGAAACTTTACCCTGAATTCACATGCTGATGGTATTTGAAGCGGGGGGTCTTTGGGAGGAATTAGGGTTAGGTGAGGGGATGGGGGTAGAGCCTTATGGTGGGATTAGTGACTTTATGAGGAGGAAGAGAGACCTGAGCTTCCCCCTCTTGCAATGTGCTGCTTTCTGCCCTGTTATGATGCAGCAAGAAGACCCTTGTCTGAGGCAGCCTCTAGGTCTGGGACTTCAGCATCCAGAACTATGGGAAAAATTTTTTTTCCTTGTAAGTTAACCAGTCTGTGGTATTCTGTTATGGCAGCAGAAAATGCAATAAGACACTCTCTAAAGGGAAACTATGTGCAGAGGGGACAGAAGCATCTGTGGTTGTCTACAGCCATCCTTCCAATGACTGCTGCAGGTCTTACCTGGAAGCTAAGCAGGGCAGCTGAAAGCAGCCTGGTATGAGCTGGAGCCAGGACTTCTTTCTCTGGCTGGGCTATTGCCTTGACTACACCTTTAAGGACTCTCATTTACTTGGAATGAGTGATGTAGATTCAGTGCCCTGCGAAGCCATGATTCCAGTTACGTGTGTCTTCTAGAACATTCAGAAATGGTTCATTTTCTTTGCTCTCACTTTTCCCAGTCACTTTCACTCACTGGACACTGACAATTGCTATTATTATCACCATCGTTAGTGATGCTAATGAGAACACAGGAGTTGAATGCATTTGACGTACTTTCTGGAAGGGGTTCAGCTTTTATTATCATTGCTCATCTCTGCACTTCAAGATTCTGGCTGAGACTGAGTGCAGGAGTGGAAAAATACCGTGAGAAAGGTTGCACTTGTGCTATTTCTGGCTTGACTGGATACAGGAAGCACAGCAGTCTCAGAGGAAAACAAGTTTACATATTTTTCTGGATATGTATCAAAATATCTGTCTTAGAGTTGGGAGATTTGATGTTTGCTGAAAGGTCCGAACCTCAACCTCATTACTGACCCATGTAAGGTTTCAAACAATTGACTGCTGCCACCCAAGCAGTTCTTGCATTGCATTTCAGGACCCATAAATGATATCCTGCATTTATGTCTCCAGAGGCGTTGAGGAAGGTATTTCTGGGAGGCGATGGGCTAGATCAGGGACTTTGCAAAGTCTTGTTGGGAAACAGACTTTGCATTTTTCTCACTAGTGGTCCATATTTGTCTCAGCAATGGTCAGATTATGAAATCTGCAAATATTATGAAGTATTTTAGGATTTTAGCTGAAAGAAAAGATGTCTTTTCAGGACTCATTGGTAGGTAGATTTTAGAAGGCTCACAAATGGAGTCAAACTAACAAAGTGGCACCTCAATCTGCCGTCACTTTTCCTTTAGTCTGTGACCATCATCTTTGCTTTTATTATCATATCATGCTCAATGGTTCTATGTGTATTTCTGAATCAACTCAGCATTGCTTGGTTATTCTTGTATTCAGCCTGGCTGTAACTTAGGAGAGGCTTTTTCTAACACTGATATCAGTTACTTATCACAGTTGTATTTCACAGTTTCAGAAAAAAAAAGGATTGTATGGAAAGTGTAGACTTGCTGTTCAGTCTCTGATTTCTAGAAGCGCTACCTTTTCAACCCAAGGCAAGACTTGCAAGGATGCACACAAAACAAAGGCTTTTGGAAGAAATTATGAGTGATGATGTATTTGGTTGGAATCAAGCATTCATTGAAATCATTATCAATATTTGAAAAAACCATGCTAATAAGTAGAGAACTCTTTAGAAAACTACATTCCTCCTTTACAATACACAGCTGAGATAGGCAATGATACCTGACTTAAAAATAGGGCCTAGGTACACTTTTATTTAAATATATCAATACCAGTAAAATCTGGCTACCTGCACCTTAGTTACCAAAAATAATATGACATTTATAAAGACCCCTGAAGTTGTTCACACTGCTTCTGTCAAGCATGATTTTATTAGACAAATTTGTTTTATTCTGTTGTAATAGCTGTGCATTCAGAGGCTTCATACATCTTCTAGTGTGTTGCAGTTTTTACCAACTATTGGTGAAAGGATATTTAAGCAAGGTTATGATATGGTGACAAAGAACTATCTGGTATTCCCATGGCCAAGTTTTTTGCCTTGGAGTGATCTTCTTTTACGTAACAATGCATCTAAGGCTGGGATGGCTTTGGACTGCATGTGCACATACACACTATACATTGACACACACATAAACACATGTAAAATCTGGCCATTTGTGTTATGTGTTGAATTGTGCTCCCCCAGAATCTGCACATTTTATATGCAACTTCCATTGTCATGGAATTTCACCTTATTTTGAGTTGCAGGTGATAAATTAAAAATGAGATATTTGGATGGTCTCTAATCTACTGTGACTTATGGAAAAGGGAAATTTGGACTCACAGGCAGGTACAGAGGGAGAACAATGCAAAGAGATGCTGGGTGATATTAGCCATCTTCAGTCCATGGAGAAAGACACCAGCAGATTCTCCCTCACAGCCTCAGAAGGAAGCAACCTGCCAACACACTGATCTCTGACTTCCAACCTCCAGACTTGTGCACAAGAAATTTCATTTGTTGAAGCCATTCAGTCTGGGGTACTTTATTAGGACAGCCTTAGCAGACAAATGTAGCTTAGTAAAGCAAAGAAGCCAGTGAATGAGGATGGATTTCAGCAGGTGCAGAGGCAGAAAAAGGAATGTCCAGGCCCAGGGCTGCCAGCACTCCAGCAGCTCCCTATGGTCAGGGTTGGTGGAGCTGCACAATCAGGAGGCTGCTCATGGCATCTGGGGACCAATCTGTACTTCTAGCATGGCTGTGGCTCCAGCTGCCTCGTCTGTTTATCCTTGCTGTTTTCTAAGGCCTTCAAAAATTTATTTTCTTCTTAAATTGCTCATAGTTACTATTGGTTGCAAGAATCGGTACCAAGAGTGGTTGCAGCCGGCTGGCTCTGGGGAAATTTGGGGGCCTAAAGTTTATCTGAAATGCGAGCCATAAAAACACAACCTGTATTAAGAGAGATGAATCTGTCAACCTATGGCATGCAATGACAAAGTTACTCAATAAAGAATTGTCTCTGATTCACCATAATGAAGTGCCCATTGATGGCCGGGCTTTGGGGGATCCAGGTGTTGCTCCTGTGGAAGTGAATTAGGGGCATAAAGAATCCAAAGACATTTGAAGTGAGTGGCTGACTACCAACACTTGGAGACATGAGCTAATGAACCTAAATCCTTACTGGAGGACCTCCTTACCTGGAGGAGCTTCCTGAGATTTTGGTGTCTGTGCTAGAAGAATAGCTTACCTCTTATAGAGTCATGATAACTTAAAACCAAAAGCACATTATCATCTTGTGTGCTATTACATGATATAACGTTTGCTAAGTTCAGGACTGATTCATGCATTTTGGGTGTAAGATGGGTAACTGGAGGATTGAACAGAGAGATTTGCATTTTGGAGTGCACTGTGCCCTCTGACTCCAGCTGAGGCTTCCTCTCCAGTCCCATCAGCCCCTCTTCTCTTCTCTGATGAGGCTTTTTATCCATTGAAGACTTGCGATGCTCTAACAGGGAGGCTACACATGGGAGAACGCTGATTACACTTTGTGCATCACTCATCCTTCATCTTATTGTCTGCAGACTTGCACCTGGAGTTCAGCCAGCGTGACTCAGGAGGAGCTTTTGTAGAGGAGGAAAATGCTTCCTTCTAGTCTTCCAGGTCTTGTGGTGGCTTTAAGAATTAAACTGACAGGAGACAGATGTACAGGAGAAAACTATTTAATTTTGTGCAATTGCCCAAGAGTAACACAAAATATGAGACTCAAACAACAGCCAGTTGATTGAGACATATATCACCCTGAGCTACTGAAAGGAATAGGGGTTTGGGACTTCTGGGGAGGAGGAGGATGAGGGGAAAAAGAGGGCTGAAGATGTAGGTGAATGGAGTTTGCCTTGTGTATGGCGAATGGTCCTCCAGGGGTACACGTTGTCTCCGAGTAGCTCTCCTCCTGGTACAGAACCCTTAACTACTGGAAATTTCCTTTATGAATGTAGTTTCCTTCCCAAAAGAGGAAATTTGTATTTTATTTTAGTCAGTTCTGGGGGAGGTAAAGAGCTTTCCCTGTGTTGGCTGGTTCTGAATTTCCTTTAGTTCAAAATATTGACTATGCTGAAGTGGTATTTTTGAGGTGGCACATCTGAATCTCTTGAGTTTACAAAGAAACCCTTAAGACGACCTGTGTACCAAAGGGTTTGCAAGACTTGTTAACCAATATAAGCAAAAGTATCTAGGACTGCATTTAAGATAGATCCTAACTAAAAATGTTGACCAAGATGAGCAGAACACAACTTTAGACAGGATTGGATTGAATAATAAGGGATCCTACACATCAATGTTTATAGCAGTTCAATTCACAATAGCTAGACTGTGGAACCAATCTAGATGCCCTTCAACAGATGAATGGATAAAGAAACTGTGGTATATATACACAATGGAATACTACTCAGCCATTAAAAGAATAATATTATGGCATTTGCAGATAAATGGATGGAATTGAAGATTATCATGTTATGTGAAATAAACCAATACCAAAAAACAAAGGCGGAATGTTTTCCCTGATAAGCTGATGATGATTTAGAATCTGGTTAGGGGAGAGGTTGAGAGAGGAATGGAGGATCTTTAGATTATGTAGAGGGAAATGAGGTGGGGTGGGGGCATGAAAAATGGTGGAATGAGACAGACATCATTACCCTATGTACATGAGTGATTAACAAGAATGATACGAATGTACATCATGTACAACCATAGAAATGAAAATTTTTACCCCACATGTGTGCAATGAATCAAAATAAAGTCTGTAAAATAAAAAAAAAATTTAAAAATTTTTTTAAAAATTTAAAAAAAATTTTAAAAAGGGATCCTTTCCAGAGTCACAGTGGTACCCTGAGTAGATGAAAATCCTTCTCAAAATTTTCTTCTTTAAGTACCTAAGTCCAGAATTCGACAAAGAAACACAATAAATTATCATTGCCAGAAAGTTCTTTATTTAATATGAATTCAAAGTGTTCTAACATGCAAACACTGCAATGGATTATCACATATAATTTGCCTCCTCGTTACATGTTATCAACTGGCTGAGAAGCAATTCCTTCACTAAGGTCTTCAGAAATTAATTGGGAGCTCTAGTGTGATTAGAATTGCTTTGGAGCATTAGAAGGGCTTCAGCGCTTCTCCCTGATGGCCAGGGCAGTAGAGGTGGAGGTGCTGCCCTTGACATGGATGCCTGATTCTGTTGAGGGTGGTGGGACTCCCCCAGGGGCAGCACTCGTAACTGACAGGGCTGTGGAGTGCAGGCTCCTGACACAGGAAGTCAGACCAGAGTCCAGGAGAATGGTTTCACTCTTAGTGGTTTTTCGTTGGTAGCTAATTAATTGCATATGAATCATTCATGAAGTCACACTTAATTAGCAAAATGGCAGCGAATGGTTTCTTCTAACAGCCTGACACCCAGTTTCTAGGGCCATAGTAGAAGGCACTCATTCCCCCAAGCCTCACACCTGAATCAGGTCACAGACCCAGACCATGTGTATGGTCAGTAAGTAAACAAGGAAGAATCTCAAATAACATCACTCATGTTCCCTGAGAACATTCCATCTGTTTCCTCCAAGCAGACCTGGAAGCATTCTCTGGTATAACTGTGCCCTTTGGTGGGGTAATGATAGCAAAAGCTCTTGGGCGTGATGAACACTGGTTCTGAATTCATACTAATTCGTGGGTACCCAGAATTAGCTGGAATCATGGGTGGTCAGGCAATAAGTTGAGTCTGAAACTTGGATCACCTCACCAAGGACACAATAGAGTGTATTTGGAAAAGCTATCCTTAGCCATTTCCTACACAGCTTTTTGATTTATGCAGGAAATACTATTACAGCAAGGGGATGAATCAATGCTTTCATCAAAAAAATTAGTTTTTAACAAAGGGCAAGCAGTCAGATATGGTGCTGTGGTGTAGGCCACGGCAGTCAATGTGAATAAGACACTGATACAGTAGGAAGGAGAGGGCTGGGAAACTGTCATGGCTTCTCCCTTGCTTGGAAGATATTCATGGAGTTCGATTAGGAGCCCAAAGTCTCTCTTGGCTTTTATTTCTTTTTTCTGCTTTTATCTGGGTGTTTGATAGGATGATGAGAAAAACGTAAAAAGTGGTAGGGATGATTTTTAAGGCTCAGTTAGTTGGAACAGTAAACAAACTGCTTACTGAAAGAAAGTGGTAAGCTAGGAAGGTCCCTACACTTAAGAATCCTAGATGGTAAAGTGGAGGGAGTGAGTAGTATAATTGCATTTTGTTATTTTCTCCTTAATTGGGAGAAGCAGAAAGAAGGAACAAGCTATGTGCCCTACAGTTTCAAAGCAGGATCATGCAGCTCTGAAATGCTAAACCTGAAAAGAAGCTCAAACCACAAAGCTGCCACCTTAAAAGTGTGCTCCTGCATGAGATGGTCTACTTAGACTTTTGGGGAAACATCCACAGAGCAACATTTTGTCTTTAAAGTGTCGAGATATGTAAAAAGAAGTCTTCTGAGAGTGTATTGGTATTGGTACTTTAAAAGATTATTTTCAGTTTTGTTGTGTATTGAATGACTTAAGCAAATGCAAGCAATTAGATAGTGAAAACATTCCTGGCCTCCTTGCCCTGCCCTCTCCGTGGAACAATTTAATGCCTGTGTTTCAATCGAAGTGAAAACCCTGCTTCAGAATATCCCCTATCTCTCTCAGCCTCTCACCAGCTCCCCACACCCAATGTCCTCTGTTTTCACTGACCTGGCCTGAGTTTCCTGCTACCTACTTTATCGGCCTACCCAACCCCAGGGCTGTGGAAAGAGGGGATTTAATCTTCCAGTCCTCCCTGCTTCTCAAAGCTATGCAAATTTGGCTGGGTTACTTAACCTCTACTTAGTTTTCTTTGTATATCATAGAGATAAACCTACTCTCAAATAAGATTGATAGGAGATGAAGTAAGAAAAAGTAGTAATACACCTGCAAAATGCCCAGGAGTGGATGTGATTCTCCTCTCCCCTCTGTGTGCACATGATCACCTTGTCTAC
This sequence comes from Glaucomys volans, assembly GCA_020662805.1. NCBI lineage: Eukaryota > Metazoa > Chordata > Mammalia > Rodentia > Sciuridae > Glaucomys > Glaucomys volans. The sequence continues at coordinate 1,783,290 of JAJEJO010000207.1, forward strand.
ACCTTCAGATCTAAGACAGACTGGTCTCCTCAAGGACAGTCTGGTCAAGGTGAACCTTTCTCCACACCTCTCTCCTGTCAGGATGACAGAGACTGTTTTCTTTCTTTAAACAACCAAATACTGAGTAAACAGTATTTTAAACAACTATTAAACAGCATTCAGGATTCAGGAACCATCTACCTTTTAATGTGGTTATTTCTATAAAACTCTGAAAAGTCAATGCATTTTTATTTATATGTAAATTTTTTGGTATGTGGCAAAGTAACTAGCTCAATACATTACACATAGAAAATGCTCATTTAACATCACAAAGCAAATAGCTGAACACATTGCAACCAGTAAATGTCTGTTCAGACATAATAAAATACATCTTAAAAACATGGAGTATATGAGATGATATTAAAGTCTACATATCTAATACTATATAAATATAATTAAATGTACATTTAACCAAAGAATGGTTGAATAGGAATGGTGAGTAATTATATGTGAGAATGCTCAACATCATTAGTCATTAGAGAAATGAAAATTAACACCATAGTGAGAGTCCACACTCCTTTCCCACTGGAATGACATCAAAAAGGCAAACAACAAATATCAGTGAACATGTGATGAACCTTCATGCATTACTGATGGAGATATGAATTAAACCACCACTATGGAAAATGACTGGAGAGTACAATTTCTATTCCTCTCAGTTTATACATTGCTCATGAAAAGTTAAACACCAATTGACCATAAACCTCACCAATTATAAAACAGGGAATCTACCCAACAGCAATAAAAGTATGTGTTCACATAGAGACTCACATGCAAATATTCATAGACACTTTCTTTGAAAGAGCCCCAAAGTGGAAACAACCCAAGTATCTGACAACTGATGATTGGATAATGAAGTGTGCCAAATCCGTGCAGTGGAATATTATCCAACAGTAAAAATGACTTGAATAGTATGAATGACTTGAATAGACTTGAAGAACCTTGGACTATTATGCTAAGTGAAAGTAGCCAGTCATGAAAGACCACGTGGAGTACCACACCCTTAAATGAGTGTGGGGATGGGCACTGTGAATTGTCAATGGGATTCTTTGGGGATTCTATGATTGGATTTTGGTCATGGTTTCACAAGTTTGCAAAATTACTGAAAAATCATTGAATTGTACAATGAAAATGGGAGAATTCAATGGCATGCAAATTAGATCTCCATAAAGCTGTTAAAAATAATTAGACTTCAGACTGTAGCACTTTTATTGGATGAATAAATAAAATGTAATTTCTTTTAAATAATAGTCCAACAAAAACATGCTTAGGTCCCACAAAAGGCGAAAATACATCATCTCATTCCAGCTTTTTTTATTATGTTTTGACAAAATGCTTGCTTGAACCCATGTACCAAGATAAAACATTTTCTTTATTCTAGCTGTTGAGATGGGAATGAATTCTACAGAAAAATCAGACAATTGTTTTTTTCAAATGACAGTTTGTAGAGATCTTAAATTCTTAGCAATTAGGTTAGGGGGGACTGTTTTAATGAAGGCTTTATTGAATCTACCAGTTTGTTCATATAAATTGTCGGTACATTGCAGTCTTTCGCTGATTAATTATTCACCCCAAAGTCTATTAGCTAATATTTACCACTTAGAGCCTAATTAAAATTGAACTCAGGCTACTATTAAATAGAGGTCATTCTGAAGTTCTTCTCAGGAAAAATATAGGCTTGATTATTGAATTGCCAACCAAGTCCTTCTCAGGGGATATTTATTTAAAAATCAATAAGAAATTTAGGGATAGGGGTGGCTTTCAACACTCACATTTCCATTGTTGATTATTTAAATCAAGTTTTTGGTTCATTTTTAGCTGGATGATGACATGAATCTGCAAAGAGAAAAGTGTGTTACTAATCAGTATCCAAAAAGCCCACAGGCGCAGTCAGACTACAGGACCCCAACTGTAAGTGGTCACTCCTGGCCAGCTGTGTGCCTGCCTCCTGAAAACATACAGACCCCAGGAGCCCCCTTCTGGGTTCCCAGTGCAGGCCTGTACCCTGGACCTCAAGAGTGTGCGCCAGGTTCCTCGAGGGGAAACCATCTGAGATCCAGCCTTTTACCTCTCAAGTGAATAGGACAGATTTGACTGTTGTTGTTTTCTTTTTTGTTTTTAATTTTTAATTTTTTTATTTTTTGGTTCAATGTGCACAAATGGAGTACAACTATCATTTTTCTGGTTGCATACAAAGTAGAATCACACCATTTGCATATTCATACATACACATAGTATAAAGATTTGTTTGTCACATTCTATTATTTTTCTTTCCCCTTCCCCCTCCCCTAACTTTCCTCTATACAATCCATCCTTCCTCCATTCTTCCCCTACCTCCCCCTACCCCATTACGTGTCATCAACTACTTATCAGAGAAATCATTCAGTCTTTGGCTTTTTGGGATTGGTTTATCTCACTTAACATGATACTCTCCAACTCCATCCATTTACCTGCAAATGTCATAATTTTATTATTCTTTATGGCTGAAGAATATTCCATTGTGTATATATACCACAGTTTCTTTAACCATTCATCTGTTGAAGGGCATCTAGGTTGGTTCCACAATCTTGCTATAGTGAATTGGGCTGCTATAAACATTGATGTGGCTGCGTCACTGTAATATGCTGATTTTAAGTCCTTTGGGTATAGGCCAAGGAGTGGGATAGCTGGGTCAAATTTTGAATAGACACACCATAATGGGGTGTGCCTATTTATGGGGTGTGATAATCCAGAAAATGTATACAATGTGTAATGGCCAAATCAGAGTGCATACCATGTTCTTGTCATTTGTTTGGGCCCTTCAACCTGCTCTCTTTGGTTCTTCATAAAATATATAAGAGGCTGTAAACTACAGTCTCCCTACTGTGCGACAGGACACTGGAGCTCACTGCCTCTCCAGCCTGTACTTGGGTATCCCTTTTCCAGCCTCCTTCCCTTCCCACTTCCCTTACCCTCTCACCTTTTCCTTCTCTCTTCCTTGAGATCAACTTTTTTAGTAAGAACATGTGGCACTTGTTTTATGTGAGAAGTTCTAATTGTCCTTTCTTCCACTGCACTGCACACATTTGGATGCGATTCTGCTGAACACCGTGGCCTCCCATGCTATCTTGCATCAGTGAGTTTTAGTAATAAGTAGTTCCATTATAAATTTCTCCCTCTCCCCTCTTTTGGTACAAAGCTCTCTTTTATTGGCAGGATTGTTTTATTTCTCCAAAACTGTATGGCCCTGCTGAAGAATCCTGTTGAAATTTCAGCAGAAGAGTCCCTTAATGTTTTCCTGGTCAGACATTGAGCTTCCTTTTAAATATGTGATCAGTTCCCTGAGCACAGCCCTTTTGATGGACATGGATCTGGCTCGCCTCCCCTGCTGTGGGTCATGAGCTTTTATCTCCATTTCTCCCTACTGGCCATAGGGCATCTTGAAGGGGACCCTGGGCTGTTCTCATGTATAAAACAAATCCTGTGATGTGTTGTGTGAAGACAGGACTGTGGAGCTTTCCAAACTGATTATTTCCCTTCTCTCTTCCCGAAATGCAGCATTATGTGGCAAAGTCTTATTTTAAGACTTGTCTTACTATTCACAACAGCCAGTCACTGAAGAGGAGCCTCAGAATTAAAAATAACCTTCAAGAATCAAAACAAGGAAGATCAAAAGTTTTAATAAGGTCAGAGATGTGTTAGTATAGACAAAACGCACAACTGAGAGGATGATTAGGTACAAGATGGAAAGAGATCTGTGTAGTTCCGTGGAGAAGAGAAGTTTCCAGTAACTGAGCAACCAAGATAATTTGTCAATCATGATATAATGAGCCATCTCTCTCCTTTTTGTTTCTGAAAGTTGAACATAAAAAAGTTTTAAAATATGTTTAGTGAGTATATTAGTTTTCTATGGGTGCTGTAATAAATTACTACAAATTTAATCTCTTACAAAGACTTTAACATTTGGCATTTACTCTACACAAAGTTTAGGAAGGTGACAACTCCAGGAACAGTTTACCTTTATGGTTTCAGCCGAGGCTCCTTCATGAAGTTGTGACCAAGATGCCAGCCGGGGCATCCCATAGTCTGTGCTGGAGTTGTCAGATTGGCTGACAAGTTGGCTCAGTGGGTTCACTCAGACACGAGGCAGGTGTGTGCTGCTGGTTGTCAGGCGATCATGCAGACTTCTCCACCGGGCTGCATGAAGTGTCCTTGGGACTTTCCCTGGAGTGAGCGATGCAAGAGAAAGAGAGAGGGAGAGAGGGTGAGGAGAAAGCTTTGATGGCCCTATGTAATCCAATCTTGAAAGTCACACACCTTCACTTCCAACAGATTCTATTTCTTGGAAGAGATTCACAAAGCCCAGCTCACACCAACGGGGGGAGAATTAGACTCCTCATTTACAAATGGGCATGTGTCAAACAATTTGAAGAAATATTTCAGAACCCCAACATCATACCACTGAAAGCATCACATTCATTGAGGATGGTGTTGCAAAGTCACATCCAACAGAAGTTAGCATATCATGTGACGATCTAAGACCTTTTACATGGAAAAATAACTCAGGAATGATAAAATCCAAAATATTATCAATTATTTTTTGAGTGTGTAGGATTTGTGGTGTTCTTCTTATTGGGTGTTCTGCTAATTTGCTTTCTTCAATTTTTCTGGTGGATTTGTGTGAAGCATGGTGTGGTGCTCAACCAGGGCACAGGTTCTGCAGTCAGACTGCCTGGATTTGAATTCCAGCTATGCCACTTATTGGCTGGGTAGACTTGGATAGCATCCTCCCTGTGCCTGGGTGTCCTCACCTATAAAACAAGGGTGAGAATGGCATAATATTTAAGAACTTCTAAAGCCTAACTTCACCCCACACTATTGGATGCCCTTGATGTAGCATGAGACCTGGTGTTTAGAAGCTCTCTGGAAATTCTAAAGTTTATTTGATCTTGGGAACCATGGAGCCAGAGCCTTATCTCCCATGTCCCATATCCGGATTTTTTTAAGTCATATCTTCCTCTCCCTGTGACATGCACTGAAAATGAATTGTAAGATTTTGCTAAGATTTATAGAAAGATTTAAAAAAACATTGAAGACAAAATTACAAACATTTAATGATATTAAATAGTAATATATCATTGCAACATGCAACCATTTATCTCTAAAGCAATTAATTGACACTAAGATGCCTTTGGTTGTTAGAGAATGTTCAACCTCTGAGACTGTGGATCCTCTGAACAGATAAATGAAATGTCTTATAAACTAATGCAATATGTACTATTATTTTGAGATTTATTGAGGTGTTTCCCCCTTACCTTAGGTTTTGCAGAAATGATTGTTTTATAGAAATACTGGGCAAATTTGCCATAGAGTAAATAAACCTAGATGCTGAGCTTGTATCGAATAGCATGGAATGTACCTTCCTTGTGACAAGTCACAATGATGCTGGATAATCCGTATTGAGCAAACTGTAATTGAAAAACTCAGAACCACATCATAAAATGATGGAATCGTACCATTTTCAAGCTGGTAAATCCTTTAGAGATGATCTGGTCTAACCACTTAATTTTATGGATGAAGAATCCAGTAAAATACAGTTCTAGTTGTCAAAAAATATATTTAACTGAGCAAGGCTGCCAGGAAATCTCCCAGCTCTGCCCGAGAGGGGGAGTCAACAACAAGCAAATGCTCTCTGGGAAGTCAGGTGTGTTGGGCAGGAACGGTGTCTGGAGCTCTTCCCCAGTTGGGCTTCTCCTGGGTAAGTAGGCCCAGGTGAACCATGAGATACAGCCTGGGGCGGGAGGTGTGGGTGGCAGTGGCCTGAGCAGAATGTGTCCTCCTCAAATGACAGTTGTATGATCTCATTGGGATACAAACAGAAAAAGAAAACAAAATTAAGACATCTGATCAAATCAATGTTTGATCAAATCAGAATTTAAGAATATGTCCCAATTTCCTTGTTTTCTGCTTCTTTTTTTTTAAGGTTTTATATTTTTAGAACAATTTCAGGCACAGAGTGAAATTGAGCAGAAGGTGCAGAGAGCTCCTGTCCCCACACACCCGCAGCTGTTCCCTTGTCAACATCCTGCAGCAGAGCGGTGCATGGGCCCCAGCTGGTGAACCGCACTGACACATCTCGCCTCCCAGAGTCTGCAGACGACAGCGAGGTTCGCTCTGGGTGTTGGGTGTTCTCAGTCGGAAAGGTGTGTCATGACAGGTGTCCACCATGATAGAGCCATACAGAACAGGTCCCCTGGCCTCCAGGTCCTCTGTGCTCCAGCATCCCTCCCTCCCTCCCTTCCCCCAAGCCCTGGCAACCAGGGATCTTTTTACTGTCACCCTAGTTTGGCCTTTTCTAGAATGTCATAGAATTGGGGTCAGAGAGGGTATGGTCTTTTCAGATTGCTCTCTTCCACTTTGCAACAGACATTCAAGATGACCTCGTGTCTTTCCATGGCTTGATGGTGTACGTACTCATTCACCTATGGAAAGGACATCTTGGTGGCTCCCCTGCTTTGGCAGTTATGAATAAAGCTGTCAGACACATCTGCGTGTGGTTTTTTGAGTGGTGGTTAAGTGTTCAACTTCTTTGGCTGATGCTAAGGACCTTGATGGCTGGATCATAAAGTAAGAGTATGTTTAGCTTTATGAGAACCTGTCAGTCTGCTGATCACAGTGGTCCTCTCGTTTCACTGTATTCCGACTGGCAGTCAATGCCAGTTCTTCCTGCTTCACAGCCTCTCCGGCATTTGGAGGTGTGAGTGTTCTGGATTTGAGTCTTGCTGATAGGTGTGCAGTGATTCTTTTTAATAGTATTTGAGAGCTCGGAATCTTATGATCAATTACTAATTCCTTCCTATTGTGAATTTTCTTCCCGGGACTTGGAAATAAGCATTTTGCAATTAGAAATCAACCCCTAATTAATGGGCCTCCTTAAAGAGACAGCTCATATCCTAAAATCAGCCCTAAGTGTAGCTTAAGAAAGATGTACCGAGGAGAAGCATGGAGAGTCTTCCTTGGTGGTATCTTAGGAAAGTCCCAGCAGGGATGCTGGCTGTCACCTCTAGGGGAGAGCATGGTTTTTGGGGAAGGCATATCTCCATTATTGCCCTGGTTCTCAGTTACCCTCACCGAAACCTACTGTTTAGACATCTCCTCCTTCTTGTTCATATTCTTAGTTCACTAAACAATCTATTGACTGTATCACACGTCTTCATGCACAAGGCCAGGATGACCTGATGTCTGATTGCAGATGACAGTTATGGTGGTAACACAAATCTATTTCACCCCTTTTGAATTTGGTGAGTCTGCATCTGTAAGCAGGTCCCTTCTGACGTATCAGACATCAGCACCTGCGTGGTGGAAGAACAATCTCAAGGATGGATTGATCTAGTTGGTGATGCTCCATGAAAACTTTGGGGAACTGGCTTCACATAATTTCCTGTTCCAGTTCTAGCTTCCACGGTTGCTATGTATCATTTGGAATAGAAGGGAAAGAAAAGTGGACATAGCTCTTTATAAGAAGAAACAATGTAGGTGCACTTAATGGAAATTTGAGACTTCTGAGAGGAAGGGTTGGAAGACAGAATATAAGCAATACTTTACATTTTATAAATGGTTTATTAATTTTTCAAAGCACAAGACTTTACATTTGGTAAATGGATTGTGATTTTTTCAAAGCACTCTCACGTACACTTTTGCGTTTGCTGTTCATAACTACACCTGTCCTGTAAGGATGGCCAGGAAGGCACCATTCACATTCCATAGCTCAGAAGAGTGAGGCTTGCTGAGATTAGAGTGTGGAGCTAGACTTAGACCCTGGCTCTCCTCCCTAACCCAGAGCTCTTCCGGCAATGAAGGTTAATGTTTCTTCTTTTAAAACATGTGGGACTTGAACATAAAATAATGACTTCAGAGGAGCCCGTAATGGCTCATTGAGCAGAACTGAGTGATCTGAGTTGAAAAACAGGGATAGAAATGGCAGAACTCTTTCATCCCTTGGGACCTTCAGCAGGAGAAACCTGCCGTAGACCTGCAGCCCCTGAAATGGCAGCACCGGGGTTCCCATGGAGACACCTGTGCTTTTCCAGAGGGTGATCTTTCTGTGGACGGGTTTGCAAACACAGCACAGGGTGCCTCTAGTTTCCATCTGCCAGGGGATGAGGTGTGGTTTCAGAGATGGTGATCACCTCTCTGGAAGCCCTGACGCAGGGGGGTTTCCTTTGGATTCCTTCAACATGTTCTGGGCTTTTAAGGAGAAGAAGTGGCCTCTTGGCAACAAAGGAAGAGAGAACTGATGAGCGAGGACAGAGGATCTCCAGGAAGTGAAGCGAAGCCTTCACTGAGGCACCTTCTCAGAGTCACCCAGGTAACTGGAAGTGGTCCTTCATTCTAAATAACCAAGCCATATGAGACTGATTTTATTCTAACGATAAATAAACATATAGTTCCTCAAACCTGGGATATTCCTCATCTGTAAAACGCAACATGTCAGTTTTACACTTGCACTTATAGCCTTCTTTGTGTCCTATTTTGGTGGAGATTATAATAGCCATTTCCACACTTGGCACAAGTAGGAGGATCTGCAGTTTATTAGTAGTATTCCCATTAATTGGTGGCTGTCAACAGGACCCAGCTGGTGAAGTGCTAATGCATTATTAGACCAGGCTTTGAACGTTTCATAAGCGTTGTAAATAGCCTCAGTGTAACTGATTGTTGATCATAATGGCATTATTAAAATTGAAAAAAAAAATTGACTTTAATGAAGAAGGCTAATAGAGTGCATTTGATGGAAAATGTTTACTCGTAGGTTTTCGCTTTAGACGACATAATTGGCAATTTCAGGCAAGCACAGCGGTGGAAGCCGTGATGGGCTTAGCATTCTGTGACTCAAATGTAACATGTGATCAAAATATCTTTGGGGTGGACTGCTGAGAAAGCTGGGGTATTGAAGTCAAATGGTGCTTCTGTTTAACAGGGAAATTCAAGTTTATAACCCTCTACTATAGGAGCAAGGACAATGGAATTACTCAAAATTTAACAACAGGATCATCACCCCAACACCTGATATTCATGTTCAGTAGCTTTGGTAGATTCATTTTCATGAGACTGACTGTATTTTTCTTTTGAGTTTCATAGGACACTTCTCCTTGTAAGGTTCAAACTAAAGTAGCAGATGAACCCGAAGAAGTGATAGAAGAATGGGCGTAGAAAGGTCGTTTCTCTTGTTTGAGGGGATTCCCTGAGTAATGAAGCATGCTTTAGGCAGCTTTTTTGCTGCTGTGACTAAAAAATCTGACCAGAACAATTGTAGAGGAGGAAAAGTTTATTGGAGGGCTCACAGTTTCAGAGGTCTTAGTCCATAGAAGGCTGGCTCCATTCCTCGGGGCTCAAGATAAGGCAGAACATCATGGTGGGAGAGTGTGCCAGAGGGAAGCGGCTCACATGATGATCAGAAAGCAGAGAGGGAGGGCTCCACCTGCCAGATACAAAAATGTAGACCCCACAACCATGCCCCCAATTCCCCCTCCTCCAGACACACCCACCACTTCGGTTACCACTCAGTTAATCCCTATCAGGGGATTAAATCTCTGATTGGGTTAAGACTCTCACAACCCAATCACTTCTCCTCTGAATCTTCTTGTATTGTCTCACACATGAGCTTTTGGGGGTCACCTCACATCCAAACCATAACACTGCACCAAACATGGGAAGTTGGGATTCTAGGGGAGGAAAAAATTGTTTCCTTTGACTTTCTAGGATCTCTGGCTGGTGTAAAAATTAAACAAACATAAGACAGATTTAGAAGAGAAAACCATTTAATTTTGCACAAATACAGAGGAGCAAGACACAAAATATAAGACTCAAACAAATATCACCCTGAGCGACTGAATGGATTGGGGGTTTGGGGCTTCTAGGCATGGTAGAGGTCAGTTGTGGGAAGGAGAGGGCTGAAGATGCAGGTGAATGGAGTTTGCCTTGTATGTGGGGAACAGTTCTCTGGGGACACAAGTTGTCTCAGAGTACCTCTTTTCCTGGTACAGAATCTTTACTACTGGAAATTTCCTTTACAAATATGTTTCCTTTCCAAAAGAGGAAATTTGTACTGTATTTTAGGCGGTTCTGGGGGAGGTTAAGAGCTTTCCCTGCCTTGGCTTGTCTCTATCCTTCAATCCAAAATAATAGTGGCACATTCTGCGTGTCCCACTCTGATCTTCAGATACACCAGCTCTCGAGGACAACTGTCTGAGGCAGCACCCTGGGGAGGTCATGAGATTCAGGGTGTCGAAAACACAGATGAACAATGTAAGGAAGGAAAATCAAACAGAAGATAGATCCTTCTATTCAAAGAAAGCTTTACAGTGGTAAAAAAAGAAAGAAGTTACAATATTTAGGACATTTGGAACTCTAGGTACCTTATACCATTATCCATTAATATGCATAAAGCACCGACTGAAGCATTGGCTGAGTTCTAAGATATAGGGAGAAAGAAAATGAGACAATATCTACTCTTAATCTTTACTTGGTCAATAAAGTAGAATTCCAGCTCCTGAGTTGGAGCCTTTACTCCAACATGTTTCACTGGTTTAAGGCTATTTTTTTCTTTAGCGATGACCTTAGATCTGCTTGGGGTTGAGGAATGTTAAAGAAGAAAAACAAGTTCCTCAATCTAAACTCTTTTCCCACTTTCCTTTCTCTCTGCTTCTGCTAAAAGGCTTCATTGGAAAATTTCTTTCTTTTTAGTTGTTGCAGAAAAACACTACTAAATATATTCATCTGGAATATATTCTTTCTTAGAAGTTAATAGTAATTATAATATTTATCATTTCTGTAAATATAAAGGGAAGCAATAGTTAAACATTGTTGGGTGCCAATACCTAGGCTAAGAATTGCATATCATCTCATTTAAACTTTCAAACAACATTGAAATGAAGATTCTCCTATAATTTTACCAATTGAGGAACTGAGACTTAGAGAAAGGTTCTGTAAGTTGGTTACACCAAAAAATGGCAAAGTCAACCCAAGTGAGCTTCTTTTGTCCTTTTTTTTTCATTTTCTCAGCTTCTCTCTTTTGCAAAAAATCATTTTATTCAATGACTTTCTAAGCAAAAAGTGGTACATATTTAACATACTGAGTGAGTTTGGGGTTAAGGATGTACCCATGAAACCATCACCACTAAGGCTATAAATGCATTGGTCACCTCCTCAAATTTCCTCATAAGCATTTATTGTAATTACTGAGCTTCTGTTATTGTTGTAGGGAGAGTCAACATAAGCTCTTCCCTCTTGGTAATTTTCAGGGTCAAATGCTGAACTGCTAGCTGCAGGCACTAAGCACTATATGCATTCATCCTGCAGAAGGGAAGCTTTGCACCTGTGGACCAGCATCTTTCTGTCCCCACTCTTTAGGCCTAGCAAGCACATTCTGCTCTCTGCTTCTACCAATTTCACTACTTTGGATTTCACCTGGAGGTGGCTTCATGCAGTGTTTCTCTTTCTGTGCTTGGCTTATTTCACTTAGCATGATGTCTACTATATAGGTTTAGCCATGTTGTTGCAAAAGACAGGATTTCCTTCTTTTTCCAAGTCTGAATATGGATACTATTTCATTCTATGTGTCCACCACATTTTCTTTACCCATTCATCCATCAATGGACATTCACCTGATTTCCCTGCCTTATGTATCATAAATACCGCTGTAAAAAAATGTTTAAACTCTTATTAGATAGATGTTTGCAAATGTTTTTTTTCTATTCTGTAGGTTGCTTTTCCATTTTGTTGACTGTTTCTTTTGTAGTACGAAAGCTTTTTAGTTTGATGTATTCCTATATGTTGATATTTGCATTTATTGTTCATGATTTGGTGTCATATTCAAAAATTATTGCTAAGATGAATCAATGTAAATGAGTTTTATCTCTATGATTTCTGCTTGGAGCTTTGTGGTTTCATATGTTTAAATCTTTAATCCATTTTGAGTGCATTTGTATATGGTATAGGAAACTGGTTTCATTCTTTTGCACATGAATATCCAGTTTTTCCATCACCACTTAAATGAAGAGTCTGTCTTTCCTTCATTTCCTATTCTAGGCACCTGCCCAGAAGTAATTGATGGTGTATGCCCAGGTTTATTTCTGGACTCTCTGTTGTATTCCTTGCTCTGGGTCGATTTTTGCCAGTGTTACATTGCTTTGATTACTATAGCTTGTAATACACTTTGAAATCAAGATGTGTGATGACTTTAGATTTGTTATTCTTTTGTTCAAGATTGTTTTAACTATAAGGGAATTTTGTGGTTCCACATGAATTTTAGAATTTTTATTTCTATGGAAAATGCCTTTGGAATTTTGATAGAGATTATATTGAATCTATAGATCATTTTGGATAGTATGTACATGTTAATAATATTAATTTTCTAATCCATAAATAGGGGATATCTTTCCATTTTCTCTGTCTTCTTCAATTTCTTTCATCAATATGGAATAGTTTTCAGAGTATAAAATTTTTGCCCCCTAAGTTTATATGTAAGTATTTTGTTCTTGATGCTATTATAATGGGATTGTTTTCTGAATTTATTTTTGGATAGGTCATTGTTACTGTGCAGAAGTGTAATTTTGTTCAATTCATTTTTTAGTTCTAACAGTTTTTTGGTGAAATTTTTAGGGATTTTCTATATACTATCTTGTTACCTACAGAGGTAATTTTACTTCTTCCTTTCTGATTTATAATCTTTTTATTACTTTCTTTTTAAAAAAATTTTATATACTGCATTTTGATTCATTGTACACAAATGGGGTACAACTTTTCATTTCTATGGTTGTGCATGAGGTGGATTCATACCATTCATGTAATCATACATGTACACAGGGGAATGATTTCTGTCTCATTCCACCATTTTTAATACCCTCACCTTTCCCCCTCTCATTTCCCTCTTCATAATCTAAAGTTCCTCCATTCTTCTCTCATCCCCCATCTCTAGTAATTAGAGAAATGTAAATTAAAACAACTAGGATTTCATCTAACTCCAATAGAATGGCTATTAACAAGAACACAAGTGAAAATAGATGTTGCCATGACTGTGGGGGAAAAGGCACACTTTTACATTGCTGGTGGAGTTGCAAATTGGTGCAGCCACTCTGGAACAGTGTGGAAATTCCTCAGAAAACTTGGAATGGACCCACCTTTGACCCAGTTATTCCTCCTCGGTTTATATCCAAAGGACTTAAAATCAGCATATTATAGTAACACGCAGCAGCAATGTTTATAGCAGCTCAATTCACACTAGCTAGACTGTGGAACCAATCCCTTCAACAGATGAATGGATAAAGAAACTGTGGTATATGTACACAATAGAATATTATTCCACCCTAAAGAAGAATCATATTATGACATTTGCAGATAAATGGATGGAATTGGAGAGTATCATGCTAAGTGAAATGGGCGAATCCCACAAAAACCAAAGGCTGAATGTTTTCCCTGATAAGTGGGTGATCATTACTTTCTTTGGCCTAACTTTTCTGGCCAGGACTTGCAGTACCATATTGAATGGAAATGGAGGAAGTGGGCATCCTTTCCTTGCCCTTGAACTTAAAGGAAAAGCTTGGAATTGATTTTCACCATTGAGCGTGATGTTGACTGTGCACTTGGCACACCTGGTGCGTTTCTCCATCGCACTAATGGGCGTTAAATGTTCTCAATGCTTCCTCTGCATCTATTGAGATGATTACAGGATTTTTATCTTTTTCTGTTAATGTGGTAAATCCCATTTATTGATTTGCATGTGTTGGACTGTCTGTGAATATCAGAGATAAATTCCACTTGACCAAATTGGGTTTCTGAAACACTTTCTATCCTACTGTTATTTCAGCCTTCTTTCTTCTTTTTCTTCCCTATCTCCATTATTTCTAACTTTCCTTTCTTGTCCTCCTGTCACCTCTTCCTCCCTCCCTTCCTTCCTCCCTTCTCTTCCTCAGTTCCTTCCTTTCTTTTACTCAACTTACATTTATTAAGCTCTTACCAAGAGCGAGGCAATGACCTCTTATATTAGTCATCTTTCTGTCACTTAGATAAAATGCCTGAGAAAAATAACTTAAAAGAGAAAAGATTGATCTGGGCTCATGTTTTCAGAGGTTTCAGCCCATGGACTGCAGGCATCACTGCTATGGTCCTGTAGTCAGGCAGAGCATCATGACAGAGAGAGTATGGAAAAGCAGAGCTGCTTCCTCACAGTGATTGGGAAGCAGAAGGAGAGAATGAGGAAGGGGCCAAGGACAAGTTGTACCCTTCCAGGGAATCCTCCCAGTAACCTACTTCTTCCAATCATGCCCATATCCTATAGTTTTACCACCTCCCAATAATGCCACCAAATACGAGTCATTTAATGCATTACTCCATTGACGATGAAGTTGGAACACTCATGATCCAATTATTTCCAAAGAGTCCCTCTTCTGAACATTGCTACATTGGGGATCGGCCTTCAACAAGTGAGTCTTTGAAGTACACTTCATATTCAAACTATCATGCCTCTTCTTCAAAGATTCAAAGTGATTCTCAAACTTTGGGTGAATTACTTTAATTTTGGTCCTAATGTGCCATCTAATATTTTCACCACAAGCTAGGAAAGACTCTAAGATTTGAGAAGGGAGAAAGAAATACAAGTGGAAGTCCCCTTGGGAGTGACAAGTCTTTCCAGAGTCCTGATTCAGAGTTGGGGCCGAGAATGAAGGTGCTTTGTATACTTGACCCCAGGTATGTAAATAAATGGAGAAATGAGTGTGCAAAATCAAAAGACTTCCCAGACCTTACCAAGGACATGTCCGTCTTCTCATTCTCTGCAGTCATTTTCTTCCTTTCACTTTCCCTTGTTTGTTCACTTCTCTCACATTTAAGATTGATAAGACTCCATGAATTAGCTTTTTGTAAGGACATTAGTAGAATATATTTTTAAAAATAGAACTAAAATAGTGACATTTCTTCAAGTTACTCTTTTCCACAGGTAGAATAAGGGACTAGTGTCAGTAATATTCTTCAGTTCTTCTTGGTTTGTCAGTAACCACTATGTGGCCATGTACAAGTCATTAAGATTCAGATAACTGAATGCTGATTGTGCCTCATTTATTCAATTGCAAAGGCCACATAGTGGTGTGGCTAATTATAGTGGAGACTGTGCTTGACGTTCCTCAGATGAAAGCCACCACGCAGGAGCATGAAGTCATTATTGTAATCACTACTGCAAAACAACAACACTTTTCCATAGAAGGTCACAAACTTATGAACTGAGTCACTTTGTGGAGAATGGGATTAACTTCCCCAAGCAGAGAGGAAATGCTGACCTTGTGGTCACATGCACTCTCTACCCATGATCTGAAAGAACGAAGAGCCTGGGCAGGCTGCGGCAGGGTCTCAGCCGCTCTTCCTCCCCACACCTCCCCTCAAAGCCCCAATGGACTTTCAAGAAACCCAAGATCTCTGCAAAGAGGCTCAGCTTGAAGGCAGCCTGGCTGTAGATACGTCTCTGTGCCGGCTCATCCTCCTTCCTCTCTTCCCTGAATGCTGTGCTCTGGTTCTGCCTGTTTCCAAGTGGCCATTTCTAAGTCAGAACTGTCCTGATCCCTGGAGAGAAGAGGGCTTCCTGGGATCTCAGTACACATGACACTCTTAAGGCTTCCCTTTGGAAATCAGTCCGTGACCCCATGGAGCCTGCATTTGACCTGTGGTGGTTGGTTTTCCTTGCTGTTTCGAAAGGAGTGGTAAACAGAAGAGAGTCTCTGTCAGCACAAAGGATCTGCGGTCGGCTGGTATGCGGTCCCATCATGTCCAGCGCCCACCCGTGCTGGTAGAACCCAAAAGCCACAGACTGCACGTCCAGCTGGAATGCTCAACAGCCTACCAACTCACACATCCCGCCGGTTCTCCCCAGGCTCCCAGGCCCTCGTATAAATACAGAATCCCAAGGGAATGAAAAAAAAAATCCCTCTTCACTTATCAGGGAGGATGCTTAGCATACTTCACTTAAAAAATTACGTTGGAAGATGTCAAATCCCAGAGTAAGCAGCTTCTGCTTCAAAAACAGGCCCACTGTGAGGGGAGATCAAAGGGATGGAACTTTCCAAACTGCAGTTGAATTTCACATTCCAAGAGTCAGGAGGGCAGATTAAAATAGGATTTTGCTTGCAATAACATCTGGGCTCTGCTCTGCATTGCTGAGTGCTTAATCCAGCTGGGACGTCTGGTTTCTAGCGAGCTACCAGGACTTCGGCTCCCAGATTCATCTCACAGGCGACATGACTTTCCTCTTGAGGGAAGGTTTTGTCTCGGAACTGCTCTTTTCTTCCAGTAGGGGATACCAGTCTATTTCAAATCAGTGTTTTCTTTTCTATAGCAACAATTATAGGACAAGAAAAACATCCTGTTTCAGAAAAGAATTTGCAAACAAGTACAACAGGATATTCTCAGATATGGAACAAAGTTAATGATTTCTATTTGGTATTTACCAACAATTTGAGACCTATATTTATACTGTTGAATTGACAATCACTCTAATGAGGTACAGATTTTATTTTATTATTATGATTATTATCATTCTTGTTTTATGACTATTACCATTAGTATTATTAATTTGCCACCTGCTACTACAAAGGCCAGAGCTGTGAGTTGCTAAGAACTCAGGGAGAGAAGTGGCCTCCAGGTCGCCATTGCTGGCTCCTGCTGCTGGGCCTGAGAACTCTCCAGTGGAAAGGCCAGTGATGCTGTTGCATCACACAAGTGGATTCTGGGCCTTCCATTCGCAGGAGCCGTGCAAATGACTCCACCGTCTTTTCATCTCTTCACTGAATTTCTCTTTCTTCAATGTAATTCAGTTTAATTTTAGAAATGAAAGAACAGTCCCTGTGCAAGCAAGGCAGCATACAAATGTGACATCAAAGAGGTTTTCCTCCAGGAAGGCGTAAGCACATCTTCTAGCAAGATTCGATGCATCCTTCTGAGCTCAATGCCAACACAGCACCTTTGATTTCTAGTTACAGGTTTGGAAATTTACTCCCCCATAGAGGGCATTTCTCTTAGCCCCCACCTAAGTATTCTAAAGAGATAGGCATTTTAGTATCTGTATGTGAGAAACTGCTCTCCTACTTTGTCCAAGGACACTTCTTTCAGCCAGGGAGAACAGGGTTAAATTCTGGCAATGTTTGATACTAAATTTCTAAAATATGGGTTTCTCATCTGCAAATCCTGAAATCAATAACAAATCTGAAAACCAAGTTTTAGTCATAAATTTGGCAGGAAAACCTGGCCTGAATTTACATATTACTGATAATCTTTGTAAATTATTTTTTTTTCTCAGTATGTATACAGTTGGGTACAGAAACATTCATGTATTTTGAAATGCTCTAGCCCGGCTGGAGTGTCATTTAAAATATGGTGAATATATCATATTGACTTTTTAAATTTGGAAATTAAGGGGGAAAGTGAACCCTGAAGCACACAGTTTCAAGGCTTTTGCTTAGGGGACCCATGTTGCAAAACCACTCAAGGAGAAGGGACATATCAGTATCTATTAGCATATAATACAGTGTGGATTTTAAGAAATATGTGCATCAGAATATTATAAAATATTATAATTGAAAAATGCTTTTAAATTAACATAAACTGACTTCTTTCTTGATGAAAAAATTTGCCTTCTGCAGTCCTTTGAGAGCTGCTGATCTGATTGCCTCCACCACTGATGGTCTGTTGCTGATCACTTTGGGTTATTAGAACATTCATTGCTTCTCTCTGACCAAAGTTTCCTTCTCCATCACATCCATGGCTCCTGTTCTGTCTCATGGCCAAGCCACATAAGGATGGCAGAATCTGCACTCCTTCCAAAAACACTGTCCTTTCAAGTCGTGGTCTTTCCAATAGTTATTTTAAATATTAATCATTTATTTAAACATTTCATAGTGACTTGATATTCTTGATTCAAAGTTTTACCCCATAACTTCTGTGCTCTCGAATGGATGCTTCTAGATTCCATGTAGTCCCTTAATTTTAAATACAGAGCTTTAAAAAATGCTCTATGTACTTCAAAGCAAAACAGAGTAAATGCAGAGTAAACTCATGATTTTCTCCTCTTCCTCCCTATAGGAAGTTGCTCTCACGGAATATAGAGACTGCGTCTTCTGCAGTAATTGGTTTGAGTATGGCGTTCACAATGCAAAAACTCACAGAGGCTGGTGTGCAGGAATAAGTGGGATCCAGGTACAAGTTGGGAGATGTATTTTCCCACATGGTCTGAGAGGAAAATCAGCCATGTACATTTGAACTAGACTTTTCTTTTTCCTTTTGAAATGGAGGACTTAAGAAAAGTGAGTGAGCTATATTAACAGAGAAGCTGTGCAGCCCAGGAGTCGTTTCCTGGAGATCCTGCATCGTCTAAGAAACTCCTGGTGGTTGAGAAGACTGCTCATGCTGTGGGACCTTTCTGCCCATCACACGTGTGTCTTAGGATCTGGAGAAGATGTTGCACTTGTGACTTGCTGTGAAGTCTGCCTGAGACTGGGGAAGCAGAGTCCTATAGGACTGTAGGATTTTATTCTGAGATCAGACAGTGCTTGTGAAAAAAGATGCACACCTGGGTTCTCCTCACCCCTCTGCAGGTATGATGCAAGCACTTGGGTTGCCCCTGACTTCAATCCTCTGCACCCCAGCCTCATACTCAAATGCCTACTCTAGGTAGGAAATATACATTTTCCCATACATGAGTTTTCCTGCACCAACCAAACCACCAGGGTTCCCCTCATGCTACCTTTGACCATGGTGTTTGCCCTCTACCTTGCAACTGTAGCCTTCCTCCATTGTACATCACTCTCAAATATGTTGGATGGTTTTACACAGGACCAAGCAGCTTGATAGTAAAATTTTAAAGCCTTGGAGTACAAACTATTTACTGGTAGCTAATTTCCAATTAATTTTTATAAAGTGAAAGTTTATGAGCTAATTCCACCTGGATTTAATTTAAAGAGATGTTTATGTTTTCCAAATTGCCTTCTTATTTGCACTCTGGATGAGAAATGTGCATTTTAGCATTGGTTAAAATAATTTGCATCATATCCTGTCCTCTTTAAGTAAATGTCCCACCTTTCAGCAAGACCTGAGTCCATAACACACACACACACACACACACACACACACACACACACACAGAGCCCTCATATGTCTCTTGTTTTAAACAATCTAGCCGGCCATACACCAGGTCTTTTTTCTCTTCATCCTGGCCATGTTATGGAATATTGGCCCACACCCACTGGTCCTCCACATTCTTGTTAAACCTTCATTATTTTTGAGTGTATTTATGAGGAATGTATGAGCTGTCATGTCTGAATATGACCCCCATCTGGAAGGTGTCACCTGAGACCACTGTAGGATGGCAGCCCTCCTTCCTTCCTCCACACTATCCTGACCTCCTTGACTTCTTGCTGGACTGGATGCTGAGGAAATCATCATCTTTTGATGTGACTTCCAGACAGCACTGTCTTCCCCCTCTGCTATGTTTGGGATATGGTTTCAGTGTGTTAATCAAAGGTTCACGTGTTGACACGTAATCCCCATTGTGGGGTGTGACGAGAGTGGAAACAATCCAACTCTGGTGTTTAAAGGTAAGGTGTTTGGGAGGTAGTCAGGATCCAAAAACAGTTATCAGGTTGGAACCCTCGTGACTGCATCCTGGTGACTTTGTAAGCAGAGGCAGAGAGGCTAGAAGGGTTACACATGAGTGCTCTCCTCTTGTCACACACACACACACACACACACACACACACACACACTCGGTGTCTTGTGACACCATGCACTGTCTCAGGACTCTGAGACTCTGAAGACCATCACCATATGGAGCCCTTTGATCTTAAACCTCCAGAACTATTAGCAGAAATAAACCTCTTTTCTTTATAAAATTACCAAAACTCTGGCATTTCATTTTAGTAATACAAAACCAACCAATATACCATCCCATTCTGATTTGTGTCAGGACTGCATTTGTCCATACTACCAGGTTTCTGTTATTTCTCCCCTAACGAAATGCAAAAAGATTTCACTGAATAAGACTTCCTTTGCAGCCCATGTGCCAGAAATAAGCCCGAATTGGGGCTTTGTTGCCTTGGATGACCTCATGCCTCCTTCACTTAGCACTTGGTATCTTTAATGGATAAATCCACAGAGATATGTCTATCCCAGAGAAATAAAATAGTTATGAATCTAAACTCCTGAAAAATAGAAGATCAGAAACATTTTTCTTGGTATTTCTTCTGCCATACGGTTGGAGGCCACGTTGCTGTGTATGTGGGCTGTCCATTGCTCTTCCCCTGCCCCATGTTGGCAGGGGAGGCAGAAACACTTGGAGGAGAATCTTGCTTCTGACATTTTTTAGTTGTTCTATGTCTCAGTTTCCGTTTGTCATTGGGGTAATTACAGTATTTCACACGCCTGTTGAGAACCCAGTGCTTTCGATAGGCTATACAATCAAGCAGAAATACTACATTAGACAATAAAAATGAGGCAATAGATTAGAAAGACTTTACATCTTCCTTCTAGTTCTGACTTCCACTCTTGACATTGATAGAAATCTATCATGACGAATTCTCATTATTCTGGATATTATAAAGGAGTGTTTATCAGAAGAGTGATGTATAGTTAGGCCTTGGTTACTCATAGGTAATAGCTTCAGATTTATGAATATGCAGGCTTCCTCAGTTTTCTCAGCTAATAAGAAGTTCACAGTTGTCTTATCTAATGCTTATATACACTGGTAAGAGCCATATTATAATCAAATATACCAAGGTACATGAGCCTAGATGTGATTTTAATATGCTGGCATGATATTGCATTTCTGACTTTGAAAAGTATTCTGCATGATTAAACCTCTTCCCTTTTACTGAAGAAGGATAATTTACTTCAGATTAAAGTCAAAACAATGAAACTGCTATGGAAAAATGACCTTTCTTGTCTTTACATGTATCAAGTAGATTCTCAAGGAAGCAAGCCAGGCAGGGATTCCATTTAACTAACTGAACCCACAAGACTTAAAGAAACCATTATTTACTTCTATTACTCTAAGCCAACTCTACTCCCACACCAGAAGCCCATGAGTTTTCAGGAAGTCATCTTGTTGAGATAGCATTTGTCACCTCAACCTGGTGACCTTAGCTTTTGATTTAAAAAAAAAAAAAACCCAAAGGTTATATTTTCATTTCTATATTCATAGAAAAATTCTATCATGATGTAATCTCATCAACATCTGATACAATTGGGATTGAGAACCTGGTTTAAAATCTTGATCCCACACCTAAGATTAAGCTGAATGGTGATGGTGAGTAAGGATACATCTTGCTCTGCTATTTGCTTCTTTCTAGAACAAGGTAGGCCTGCACTCATCCCAAACTTTTAGTGACCCTACGTATTTTTATATTTTCTTAAATATATCCATGCTTAATATCCATCAGAGTTTCATTGATGTATAACGAACAACTTGGAATAAAGTATGTTGCTGACATAATAAAAGCCTAGGAAAATGTCTACTAATACAATTAATTTCAGTGAGTAATCTTCTACAATTGGCTTTGTCCAAAATAAAAACTTAGACCAGAAAACACATTTACAACAATGTGTTTTAATGCTTCTAGGCAAAGGAGATGGACCTAGGCTCTTAAATAAGTGCATTGATAAAATATTCATTGATACTTTTTATTCTACAAATGAGAATCCGGCAAGTCTAGCTCTAAGTAAAGACTTAAAAAGTAGACCTCTTCTCTGTTTCATTGTTTTTTTTCTCTAGTTCTGTGGTAGTTTCTTGTCAAGATCTATGAAGGATTTGATATTTCAGTTTACTTTAAAGCTAAGATGTTAGTTTCACGGTTACTAATAGAAGACAAGAAATCCTGGGTCAGAGGTAACAGATGACTTATTACTCACAGTAATGACAGTTGCCAAAATATCATCATTTTTCTTGTTCAAGGTTCTCAAAGCACAGATTCTTTGAAATCGCACAAACAGGGCCAGGTAACACTTATACCTACACTGAGTTGTATTATAAGGGTGAACTCAAAGATTAGGGATTCCACGTCTTTTATAATGGGCTAAGTATGCCTGCTCTTTACAACAGAGGGAGTTACTATCCATCTGGAAGGGCTGTAGGAAATTCCTGCTTCCTGAAGGAGACACTATCACTGTCCTTCAACACTGTTATTCTACAAACATCCTTGAAAATTTTGTCCAAAAGAAAGGAAACTCGTGTCTCTAATCACAGGATAAGCAGAAGTCCAAAGACTTTCTTTCTTCTCCTTTAAATCTATGGTCCCACATCTAAATTTTGTAGCTAAAGTAATTATTTTCACCACAATGAGAATAACTTTCCTATTATTATCTTTCCCCTTCAGGCATGCTTGTATTTTAAAACTGGCATTGCTAATTATAAAATAAAAAACTTCATGTTGCTGAAACCTCAACCTTTATTGGATAAATTGGGAATAGATTTGGGAGTCACAAGATCTGCCTTCCTCTTGTCACTTTTCCAAACTATGAAGTGGTGATGGGTAGAGACCACAGCTCCTAGCTCACCTTGCTTCCAGAGGCACCCACACACTAATGAGTTTTAGGTAAGGATCTAAGCAGATGAAATGTGAGCTACTTCCCAATTGAACCCATTAAAATTTTCCTTGAGTCCCTCTTTCATACTGTTTAGAATTATCACAGGGTAAACTTACAAGCTAAATGGGGAAAATGGTAGAATCTTTGTGCAGATGTTGGCTGTTCATAAACTCATTCACTTTCTTAATTCTGTTACATTGCTCTACTGTATTTAGGGTATTATTTATTTCTGGTCTTTTTGTTATAACAACCAGTTTATCCTAACTTGTACAAGTAATTTTAATCAGGAATGATCTTAGAAGAATGTGGAATAGTCTTTCAACTACCTATAGAACCATCATGTTGAATTCCATAATGTAACCTGAATGGCATATTTTGTAGAGGTTTTTGGAGTCTTTTCTATGAAGTTTATTAAAATGAAAAATAGAGTGAGGTGAAGATAACAGAGAGGCTTAGTTGCATAAACACCTTGCATACACTTGAGCGCTTATAAGTTAGGATATCCTAAGGTTGACAAATTACCTGAACATCCCCATTGTTAAAGAAAACTTTATTCTGACACTTGTTAAATATGATAAGGAAGATTTTTATTCAAGAAGGAACTGCCACAATGAGGTTTGAAGTAAAGGAGAAAGATTGTGCTCATCTTCAATACAACAAGGAAAAATGGACATTTAGAGCCAAGGATCATGGGGGAAGGGAGAGGATGGAAAATAACTATGAGGAAACATCCAGATTGGGGGGATTCCGAGTCAACAGATTTGAAAGGAATCTTGCTGAAGGCAGACCATAGTGATCAGATTGCCTGAGGGCTGATGGGGTGAGGAATTTGATCAGATATGGAGGGTGATCAGATATCAAAAGTGGGAGACTCTTACTAAACCACCTTACCTGGATTCTTGCTCCTGAGCACAGGGTCCAAGAACAAGGCCTAGTTGAAAGAAAGGTGATAGGAGGCTGACTGGGTTTCGGTCAAGTAGAGATCTTATCAATATCCATAGTAGAGATTTCACAGTTGAACACACATTTCCACAGGTTGGTAGGAACTGGGTTTGTGTGGCGAGCCCGTGCTTGGTGGTAATCATAACTGCAGTCCTACTGGAGACAAATGTAAGAAAGATCTCATTGTTCTGGGTCTGCCCATGCTCTAACTGGGTCCTAATTAATGAAGAAGCTAATGCATAATTAAATAAATAGACTTTAGAATGTGATCGATTGATTCAAAGCATGAATCTGCAAAATCATTTTCTATAAAGGACCAAATAGTGAACATTTCAGGCTCTGTGGGCCAGATGGGCCAGTTTAGCAACTTCTTATCTGTGCTGTGGAGCACAAAGGCAGCCACCGAGCAATAGGCAAGACTGTCTCCTAATGAATCTTCACTAAACCCTGATCTAAGAAATCGGTATTCTTGTGTGTGCAGAAAAAGTTTTGTGCCTTGATGGAAAATTGTGCATGCCCAGAGCACAGCCCTTCAGGGTTACCAGATTCTAACCCTGGGCATTATCTTTTTTTTTTTTTTTTTTTGGAAATTGTTTGTAAATTATGGGAAATTGACAGATAGGCAAATTCTGTCCTGGCTGGTAGTGATTTAATGCACCTCTTTGCTCCTTCCTTATCCCTTCCCCTCCATTTATGTCCCCATTTCTAATTGATTTCAACATTCAGGACTATGGCTGCAACCTGTGCTGGTTGATTTTCCTTTGGTTGAGTGATAATGTCGGTTTGATTCCCTCACATCATGAGAAATTAAATAAATGTGTAAACACGTATTCATTTTATATGTGATTGAGAGTGGTCATTTTACAATGTTTCTGAACACCATACTTTAATTCTGTATGTGTGTGCACTTCTTTGTGGGTTTAATGATCAAAAGTTGTCATTTTGAAAAGAAGTCCCCCATTTAAGGTTAAATCAGTCTGTTGTTTCACACACGTGTGTCCCCAGTTGTTGCTAGTTACCATTTCACAAATAGATGGTGACAGCATTGTATTTATAGTGTATTTCTAGAAGTGGTTTCCTAACCATTATCTCATTTGTTGCTTTTGACACCTCTCCGGGCTTTATAAGGCAAATGATGATTGAGATTTCATCAGGAAGGAAAGTATGACACATGGAAACTTCAGAACTTGGAGGACAAAAGTCACAAAGTAATTTCCATGTCTCCTGGGAAAGAAATCCTTATTGAAGACCGCCTCATAAACACTGGCTCACCTCCTGTCTGTCTGAAGGCCAATCCCACTAGGTGAGCATTCTTCCCACCTCTGTGATGGTCTTGTGACTAACTTAACTGCACCTGGAGAACAGGTAACTGGAACTGTGGAGTCTACTTGCATTGGTCTCTATATATGACTCCTAAGCATCACATTCAAAAGTTAGCAAAGATTTACTTTTCGAATTCTAGGTTTCTGCTATCAATAAGGTGAAGTTTCTCATATGGTGGTCTTCTATAGAGTTGATGTGCATTTTTAGACATCATCTCTTCATTATAAACTTTCCCCTGGCTCACAGGTTCCAGGGAGTCTCATGCTCAAACACTACAGCTCAGACCTTGATTCAATGGGACCCACAGCATGGCTGTGGCCAGTCAGTGCAGCTTGAGACAGCTCTTCAATTTCCTAAAAGTTAAGGCAGGAAGTCTTTTCAGTGTTGCTTGTAAAAATTTAACTTCAGCATTATGCAAACTTCAGGAATAAAAACTCAGCTGGAAGAACATAAGTGTATATAAATAGGGGTGCCTGTAAGAACCAATTACAGCTTACACTTCCAGTCCTGTGCAGGAGACAAGAAGGAGGGAATACAAATGAGAGGATTCCTGGCCACTCCAGCCAGCAGTCACAGAGCTCTTAACTCTTCTGTGTTTAAGCTCATGCAGAGGCAGCCAGATCTCTGAGTGAGTGCTCATTGCACCCATGTAGATTGAACAATGTGTGACACATCGGAGAATTTTCCAGAATAATTACAGAATGATTTTTTTTTAAATATGCAAAGTTTCTATTTTAAACTTTATGTTCGATGGAGGAAATTTTTAGAGTAAATGATCTTGCTCACAAGGCTCTATTTCAACTAAAGTTAGTATTAAGTTGGAGATTTGAAGGAAGGAGTAAGGAGATTATAGATTTGAGACTGAATTTTTGGGCGGTTTCTATAGAATCCAACTTTATGTCATTGAGGGTTTATATTTGCATATTTTCCTCTGTTCAGAAACAACTAGCAGCATATTTTTTTAATCTCTGAGGAACCATTAAATTTTGTACTTAAAAATGTAAAAATACCTACTTGTTTGTAGTTTTTCCCTTTAGGGCTATAAAATTATTATGACATTATAATATGATGTCATATTATATTATACCATACCATATAGACATACATGTTATATATTTTTGCATTCACATATGGCTGAAGAGCATATAGAATAAAGATTCTGATTTTAGGTTCTTATGTACTTAAGTTATTTTAAATATCAGATGTTTAATGAAAATTTTAATGGTTCAGAACTATTAAATGTCTGAACTTATTTTTCTGTTTTTAAGGGTAAAATGAAATTTTGATATACTTGTTTAAGCTTTTCTTCTCCCTATGCTAAGCTGATACATATTTAAAGGGAAGCCAAGTGTAAATAGTTTCAAATCCAATGAATTTAGCTCATCAAGAGTTGTGTGAAAAAGGCATTTATTTTTTATAAGAGCCCCATTGAATATCTTTCAGTAATCTTTAAAGAAATAGACTAGCAGGAACGGAAGGCTGCATATTCCCAGGAACAGGAAAGGTTTGACCTCAAAAGGTAAAGCTACAGCTGAGACTTGGAAAACAGGAAATTTTAGAGGGTTTTTGGCAAAACACACAGTGCTGTTCCTCCTCTTGGTGTGTGAGTTTTCCCAAGTCAGTGCATTCCTCAAAACTCAGAAATTCTCCAAAGGCAGGCATTTCAGCTTCAGAAGGGAAATAGCAGCAGCAGCAGCAGCAATGACAACAACGACAACTCAAGGGACTTAAGCAAGCGAAGCAAAAAATACTGCCATCATGGCTTCTCAGCAAAATCCCAAACTCAAATTTTAAAAGCAAACCCATCAAGCAGGACCGAACATTTTGCAGGGAGCTGGGGATAGTCGAGGAGGGAGCCGCTGCGCTGCAGGGAAGTTGTGTGCCTTGGGAATGAGGGCATCGCAGGCTTGAGGGGGATGCCAGGGAGGGGCAGGGCTGGGCTGCTGAAAGTATGTTTCTTTGTTATGTTGGTTCCCAGAGAGGTAAGTGAAAGCCTTGACCCATCCTTCTTTTCCAGTCCAGAGGAAAACACCCAACGACAACATCAACAACAACAACAACAAGTACAAAGAGTGGGCGTGCTAGAAATTCCAATCGCATGAAGCATTCTGGGAAAAGCCTGGGGAGGGATCTTGGTAGCTGCAAAACAGATTTGGTGCTTATTGTTTTGCTGGGTGAGTCAGCTGCCAAAGAAATGTGGGTGTGCGCAATCGGAAAGAAAATAGACTTCAAGAAAATGCATGAATCACTTGGGTTAATTGTTAAAGAAAATATATATTAAGGAATTACTTAGTCCTTAAAATGAAAGCAAAATAAAAACAAATGGGCATCGTCTGTTCCCCAACTCATTTGTAATAGAGGATGGCTCCACAGTGTCACCCAAGGCAGTCAGGGCTGTCTGGCACAGTCAGCTGAGAAGGGGCAAGTCTCCTAAAACCTTTAAAAATATTTCCTTGTGATGAACCTTAGGGCCATTAAAATGTACTCCAGCCTTTCTCTCTCATTAAGTCCCTGGGAGGAACACAGTGAGCTGCAGGTCGTCCAAGTCAGAACTTAACTGTGGACCCAGGGCTTGTCTTCCTCCAGGATGGGTCACCATGAATCACGGCTTTTGTGGTTTGGCCTATTCAAACAGGCAAGTACTTGGTGGTTTGTCTTTTGTTTAATTTGTTACAAGATCACACAAGATATTTTTCAACAGAGTTTCAGAAAGCATCTCGGGAAATCCACAAAAATGGGCTGAATCATTAACCAGCACAGTCTCTCCCACATCTCGCCAACTCTGTCTGGCTCTTCTTCGCTTTAGGAGAAAGTTTTGGGCTTCAGTGAGACCAGCATGGGGACAGACTGATTGGAAGTACACAAAGAACAGCATGGTTGACGCTGAGAGCCTGAAGACCTTCTCATCCTGAGCGGAGAGCAAATGATGCACCTTGCCACTTGCTCTCTGTGTTCTGGATGGTGGTCAAGAAACTAACACAGAGATGCTGTTGTGGAAAAGTGACCATGGCTAAAAACGACAATTTGTGGGGTTTGGGCGGAGTGGCATTCAATGCACGCCCATGACCTCTGTTTCACATTTGGTCATCTTACAGTGCAAACTACTCTTTATTCCCTTTTCTTCTTCTTCCTCTCCTTCCTCTCCCCCTCTTCCTTCTCCTCCTCCTCCCTTTTAAAAAGGAGCTACAGTACTTTTCTCTATAAAGCCACAAAGCAGGTTAGGTTTCCTTTGACCTGTGACTTCACCCTTAATATTAGAGGAGGTGCTAATTTATTTGTTCATCTCTAAGCCCAAAGAGAATTTGGATTTTTTTATTTATAACAGAATTGGATCTCAGACTTTTCACAGTTAAATCCAGCCTTCAGCAGAGGCTCAAGGAGGAAGAATGAAAGGGACTCAGTGAGTGGATGAGTCGTTGGTATTTCAACAGTCTCTTTCCATAGGAGAATCACATTTCAAGTACGGAGGTGTTTCCCTTTTTAAAAAATGCTTGTGAAATCCATGACTCATTATGCCGTTGTAAACAGCCAAAAGAGTTCCAGAGAGTCCAGGGCAGGACGAACCGCAGCTATTCTAATATTTCAGCCTCTTGCTGAGCCAGCTCTTCCAACTTGCGTCCAGAAAGCAAGTGGGAGTTGAGGTGGAGGGTGCCTGCTTCCGTTCCCACTGCATCCAGTGGCTCCCCTCTTGATCAGGAATGGCTCCAACTCCAACAGTGGAGGGGACGGTGATGACATGGCTGGGTGCAATTTGACCCCATCCTACCTCTAATCCTCTGGAAGTGTTGGGTTTTACAGAGCCTGTGGAGAGCTCTCTTATTTGAGGAATTTGGCTCAGAGCATGATGTAGGCAGAGAAGGGGGAGGAACATTAACACCTCCATTATTGGGAGGAAAAAGACAAACAGGTTCTGTACAGCTTCGTACAGCTTCCAAAGGAAAAAAAAAAAGCAAAGTTGATGTTTCCCTAAGAGAACTGGAGGCACAGCCTTGAGGAATGGATGTTGATCCCAAAATGACCAAGCCTCAACTCCAGTTCATTCCTGGCCCTGTGATCATTGGACCCTGTGTTTCCTGTTTGCCATTCTGTCCATCAGACATGAGGACGGTCCCTTCTAGGCAGGGGACTGTTTTTAGTTTCAAAATCCAGAACAATAAAAGCAGCTCCAAGTTCCCTCATAAAGCATGTCACGTATGTCACCATATCACCTGTATGGGAAAGTGTGTGGTAAAGGCCAGTTGTAACATTGCCTGATTCCCATCAGAGAACCGGCATGCAGTTGCCTGGTACTGTTGAAAAGCTATGCCAAACTTCCCACCACTGGAACTACGTCCCCATCACATGGGAGGAGATCGTTCTGATAAGCCTGTCTCTACTGGGGAGTGAAGGCCAGAGAGGTTCCTGTCCCCAGGTCCCAAAAGGGGGACTTTAGTATCTAAGTAGTAGCAGCTTGTAGATCATATAATCAGTTTTTTTTTGTTCTGGTACAATCTACATATTGAGTCCAAAAAGTGAGTGTTTATTTATTTATTTTTAATTTGTAAGAAAAAAAATTGGTGTGTGAGTATGTGTGAACTTCAAACTCAGAAACAATACACATGTGCTTTTTGATACTTTTACCTTCAGAACAAGATTCCAAGCAACCTGACGCTGGCCTGGGATGCCTCCAGCTAACAGAGAAGATCTTTCCCTGAAAGAGTCCAGATTTCTTCCAAGTGTTCCACCTTCTGTCCTTTCTGTCATTCACACTACATCAGATGTCCCAGGTTGTGATTTTTCCCATTCAAATGGACTCTGGACAAAGTCTCTCTTCTCTAATCAGAACTTTTTGGATTACTTTCTTAGTCACTTTTTAAAAATCCAAAAATGATTTGTGTACCAGCTCCTGCAGACTCTTAAAATCCAAGGGGAGGCACAAAAGTCTTGAGGCCTCCACTGGCTGCTGGTCTCTACCCAGACCGTCCTATTGTGTCAAAGCTGCTGTTTCTCTCCCAAGACACACACCTGCACTCCTTGTTAAAATGCTTCACCGCATTTAATGTCCATTGCTACTGTTTTTGAAACAGAGGGTTTTTCTTCCTATGTCCCTGGACCCACTATTTCCAGGACACATTCTTTGTATGACCACACAGCTCGTCTTTAGTGTGAAAAGAAATAACTAGACATCTTCATATGGTGTGTGTCTTGTCACCAGCCTGAGAGTGTTAAATCCCCAGCAAAGTGCAGCAGGGAACCTCCAGAGAACACACTGGAGTGACTAAGAGGTGAGGCTGGTTCTTTGGTTTCAAGGCATTCAGTAAACTCAGCTCAAATCTATTTACTAACCCACAACCAGAACGGAGGATCCTCAACAGCAACTTTTTCTGGGCAGTGAGGGGGAGGAGATGGACCAAGGGAGGAAATGGCGTGTCCACTTATTTGACTTATGCTTGGTAGAACAGGAATGCCCAGACAGGAAGAGACTGGAAAGTAGGAGAACAGGAGCCTTTGTGTTGAAATCGTGTTGGCGGCAAACAGGGACTTTCAGCTTGTGGTGCATTCACACTGTTACTAGGGGTGAAAAACAATGAACGTTCTATGGGATGTGTTTACACACACAGAAAACACATTCAGCTTTGAGAAGCAGCGTGCTGTGGCAAATGCCTGACATTCAGTTATTACATGCAAAACTCTTCCCTTCCTAGTGGGTCAGCAAGTTCCCAAAGTCCTCCTGTATCTCAAGGTACCACGAGCCATAAATCCATATTTAATTAGCTTTGAATGAAATGCAAAAAATGATAGGCTCTTTGTGCTAAAAATGAAACCCGAATGGGTCTAGTTGATTTATGTCTAATTCAGAGTTGTAATTTAATTAAAACGACATACTGAATTTAAAAACCTCACTGGCAAAGGCCTTCCCACGTGAAATTCAAATTCCGCGTCTTATAGTTTTGGAATCTCCATGTTCTGTTTCTTTGCCACGTTGCTTAATATGTTTATTCAGTCCTCCTCAACAGCTTGCTTTCTTAACTGGCTTGTTTCTCATTAAATCACTGAATTTCTTAGTGACTCAAAGTCATGAAGCTCAAGTTTGAATACAAACATATCTTTATTTCTTAATGGGAACTTACTTGACCACTCTTGGAATATTAGCTCTCTTCTTCCTCAGGCCTATGTTCTTGGGGGGAGGTTGGTGTCCTGTTTAAGGACAGGATGCTGAGGCTCTGTCACAATTGAGAAAGTAAAGAGAGGTGAAAGTAAGATCCCTGCAAGAAGGTAAAATTTAAATAGTACATATGGAAAATGCAGATTTACCATGAAAACCTTAATTGTTATGTAACTTACTAGGAAAGTACCACAAATCCCATCATTAAAATTCCTTTCTACTTTCACTCCAATAGAGCAACAAATAAAAGTTATAAAATGGTAATACAATTTCAAAAGCAGTTTAGTGAATTGTTTTTAAATAACTTTAAAAGTGTACTTGCCTTCATATATACACTCAATTTTCTTCAGCCCAGATGCCCAAGCAATTTATTTTTATTGAAATGTAAGATACACACACTAAAATGCTATATAACCACCCTCTGTGTGTACTTCACTCCAAGCAACATATGAAAAACATTTCTTTCACCCCAGTGTTCCCTGTGCTCCTTTGAGGTCAATTTCCCCAAACAGTTGCTTCTGGAATTCTTCGTGTCAGTTCTTCTTGATCAGTATGTTGCACTAGGGGTCCCTATGCTGTTGCATGCACGAGGAGTTTGCTCTTCCTTGGGACTGTGTGGAGGATTTAGGGTAGAGTGGTGGCTGGCTCTTGGGAGGGATTCCCTGGGATTCTGGCCCATCTTCCCAGTTCATCAGCCATTAAGGCTTATTAGAAATCATCTGGGTGCTCCACATTCACATCTGTCTCTGGCTTCTAATTCCATCCCACCAGGCATGAAAGCAGCCTCATATCTTATCTCTTTGGGGACCGAGCTTGACTTATTTTGCATTCAGAAGAGGACACAGAAGGACCTAAATGAGCTGTGTTTAACTGGCTTTGAAAACCTATGCCTTCTCTGGCTAGTTTTTATTGCTAGCCTGATGGATCTTCTAGGTCCTCATGTTAAAGGCTCGGCCCTCAATGTGGTACTATTGTGAGATGGCGGAAATTTTAAGTGGAGAAGCCTAACGGGAGATCTTCAGGTCATTGGAGGTGTGCCCTTGAAGAGGACTGTGGGACCCCAGTCCCTTCCTTCCTCTCTGCTGTATCCTGGCCACGAGGTGAGTAGTTTTGCTCAGTCACACACTCCTGCTACCATGTACTGTCTAAAAGCAACTGGGCCGATTGACCATGGACTAGAACCTCTATAACTTTGGGCCAAAATAAACCTTTCTTCTTTAAAAGTTGATTATCTCAGGTATTTGTTATAGTGCTAGAAGGTTGACTAACACCAGTGAGTATGTCTCTCTTATGATTTTTTAAAATCCTAATTGGAAGAAAAATCCCCCAAAACTTTTAATACATACATTGTATACACCTTCTTTTAAAGAAATCAGAAAAATTCCTTATTTTCCTTCCATGCTGTCGAGGGAACGCAGTTATATCAGGAGCCCCTGTAGTATGGTTAGGGCTATGAGGGTCAAGGGTCCTCTGGAGTCTAGCTCACTCTTATTTCAGCAAAACCTTTTATCATAAAAGTTCCCCTTGCCCTCAGCACAGTGTGTTATCTTGTGAAGATAAAGATTTTGTGACCTGAAATAGGTAGACTCTTGTTTTGTGGAATCAGAGCACTTAAAATGTCTCATTGAGGTGTTTTATTCTGTGACCTGGCAATCTGCTCCGATCAGTGAATCACCCTGTTGGAATATTCTCCTTAATATGTTGTGGTTTGAAATCGTTCATCTACAGTTTTTGCTAAAAACTGGACACATTTGCCTTACATATAAAATGTAAAGGCATGTGAAAGAACCCGGGGATCTAGACAAATAACTTTTT
Organism: Glaucomys volans; assembly: GCA_020662805.1. Taxonomy (NCBI): domain Eukaryota; kingdom Metazoa; phylum Chordata; class Mammalia; order Rodentia; family Sciuridae; genus Glaucomys; species Glaucomys volans. The sequence continues at coordinate 1,816,147 of JAJEJO010000207.1, forward strand.
AATGCAATGTAAAAAATCAAAATTAATGCAATGAATAAATATCAAAATTTTAGCTAAAGTCAGGATCATCACCCTCTCCTATTTATGCTTCCAAACTCTCTAGCTTGGATAAATGTCAATACCTAAAAAATGTTATTCTGTCTTCTATCTCTTTATGATCTGTAAATTTTCATCTTAAGTCCTTAACTTTATCCTTTTCTGTCCACTATTTTGTTTGTGATGTGTGGTGAGGGGAGGGATGAAGAGTCATCTCCTTCTCCTTTCGTTTTGTGCTAGGAGCTGCACAACCTTCACCAAGCCAACTTTCAGCTCTCTGTTGCTTCATTTGAACAAATGAGGATAAAGGTATCTACTTCATGTAATTATTGGAGTAGTTCATTGAAAGTATGTATTTTAAGAACTTCTAAGTTCTAATAATGCCTTGCAAAAAAGTCAGCAATATAAATGTTGACGTTTTTTGTATTTAGTCGTGTTTGGTGGTTATTGGTTTTGCAGTTGCTGTTGTTTTACTGTCATTAAAAGTAAGATCCCATTGCTTATCACCATGGTATTTGGGGAATAAGGAACAAAAGACCATCACACACCACCACCAGGTTATCTCTAGACTTTGCTCGCCTGTCTTGTTTGGAAACTCTTAGCTTTCTGCTTCTGCAGTGGCTGTAATGTAAGCTACCTGCTACCTGATTTGATCAACCTCTTCTCAAAGTCTGGGGGTAAGAAGGCAAATAAAAGAGTAACCTCTAACCTAAGGACAGTCACCACTCTCCAGGTTCTGAGCCTTACCGCCTTTAGCGCATCATCCAAACTGTGAAACAAGGATTCTCAAAAGCAGCCTCCAGGGTGTACATTGACCAAAATAAAATTCTACCATTCCTTTTAGGCTAAACTTTAAATTTTCCAATTACTATTTTTTTAAATGTCAAAACCTTTACTATTTTAACCTTGGCATGAAATCATTTAAGTAGATTGGAAGTAGTGGAATAGTAGAAGAGATACGCCTATGATTTCATATGGGTCATCCAACTCTTAGGAGTTGGTGTCCATGGTCCAGGACCATAAGAAGTCCTGCACCATTCTCAGGTCTGTAGATAAAAAGAAAGCAGCAACATGTTTCTTCTCGTTAGAGTGAAGTAGACAAGGTCGCAGGAAAACAATGACAGAGTGGATGTGGCTGCATTGGTCACTTGACCTCTCTGTGCTTCAGTATCTGTGTTCCAAAAGCAAGCAGAAGTGAGTGAAGGCATTCACTCATTCTGTGCACTGGTATGGAATAAGTCCTCAGGAAATGCAAACTGACATTATTAGCACTCAAAGCAATGGAAAGGTCCTATGTGATCACGGAACAGGGAGGCTCTTGGGATGGAGAGGATGGTTGAGTGGATTTTAAAGAATGAGCAGGAGTTTGCTGGGTAAATAGGAGGTGCAAGATGGGAAAAAGGTTAAGACAGAGGAAACAGTAACAGCAGGAACAAAGAGAGATGGGGAAGGGCATTCCAGAGACGTGGGGAAGGGCATTCCAGAGACGTAGAGAAGGAAAGTCAGTCTAAGTGTGCACTGGTGATGAACACCATGTAAGTCATCTGATGCGCACAAGCCACAGGAGCACACCTTGCAGGAGTACAGCACCTCAGCACCTTGGGGTTTGAAGCATCACATAAATACCTACATATGCTTGTTTCCTTTTTGGGGGGTGTGTGGAGTGGGGCACATTTCTGTATTTTTTTCTCATCTTCTGGCTTTTCTCATTCACTGCTCTCTTATGCCTCTAGGGCATAACTCGAATCAAATCCTTGTTCCTCCCAAGCTGCATTATGTCTTTCAAAGACTGGGGCCAAGTGTTTCTCAAAGTAGCATCCACTGCATTCACGACAATGTCTCACATGGAGTAAACATGGAAATCTCACTGCTCTAACAGATACAGATGGCTCACCCGTGAGTCAGTTGCTGTTCTAGTCATTTGAATACATTATTAAGCAAAGGAATCAAAAGCCCCTGTCTTCTTGCAGCTTATATTTTGTCAGGTGAAATGAGGAAGTGGTGGTGATGGACAGAGAAGGTGAATCATAAACACAATATGAGAAAGTTATATGGAATATGGCATGAGAGAAATCCTACTTCTAGTTAACAGCAACTATTTTATAAAATAATATTTCAAGGGTTCGATTATGAAGGGCGGCATTAACAAGAATTGCTAAGACTGGTCCTGAAGATTCAAGTCAATATGAAGGAATGATGCTTGCTTAGAACACATTTCTTAAAATCAAATGGTGCTAAAACTCTAAACAGGTGTTCTGCCAACAAACTCTGCAAAAAGGGGTAGTTTGTGGATTCGATGAGAATCCTAGTTTCCTACTTAGGGAACAGGAGCCAGGGGTTAGAGAATCACAGACCCAGAGAAGAGAGGAGCTAATTCCCAATCTCAGAGGCAGCCCAATAGTATCACAAACTGTCACCATCCCTCTGTAGATATGCCACTCATCCTGGACTGCTTCTGACCCCACAGAAGTGGGAGAGTATGGACAACCCATGGGACCCTGTTCATCATGAGCCTCCATAGAATCTAGCTGTTTCCTCACCAAATCCTCATAATGCTTCTGACAGATTTGATTTTAAACTCAAAGATCTGTGAATGCTTAATTAATTTATTAACGAATGAATCGTCTAAGGAGTGCTAGGCATTGCTAGAGCTGATGGATATACATCGGTGAGTAAAGCGACCAATTACACCTTGAGCTTATATCCCAGTGGGAAACTTCCATGAACTCAGGTGACAGCCGAGCTTGCTCTGCATTCAGTGATCCCTTTCTTCACTAACACTTTGCCAGTTGATTGCACTGGGAATGAATTGTGTTTCTATTTTCCATCAACCCCGCTCCTTGCTCCACATCCATCGTCCATGATCATTATCCTGATCTTGTCCCTTAAGGACAGTCCTAGTCAGCTCCCTTGGAGGTTTCCTCCCTATTGAGGTTAGCCAAAGAGAGTTGCTTGCCTGAGACAGGAGTTCAGGGAGGAGAGAGGATGAGGTTTTTTATCCCCTCTTAGTGTTTCAGAATGTGGCAGGGGCCATATCCATCCATGGTACCCCATCCATGGGTTTCGCCAGGCAACATCTTTTCTGTGGATCAATTTTCCAATGGTCTCTGCTATTTCCTTTTTTGATCCCTGAAATCCTCCTTCTATTGCTGAGCTCTAGAAACCTCAGCCTCCCTTAGGTCCTCTCCTAACTCTTCCCTAGTGTCTGTGAATAGTCTTCTTGTAAGGCCTTTCAGTTGAGTGGTCAGAGTGGCATCCTGCTGCCTGCTGGGCCTGACTGACTTTCTGCCTTTGTGCCAAGGATGTGAACCTTAGTGAGGAGTGGAGAGGTAAATTTATGCTCTAAGCATTAGAATCTAAGGCCAATGAAGTGTTGATGCATAGGTCATGGACCGGTGAATGCAGCAACAAAAGCATGTACAAATAATCCAATAATGGCACCATGATGTGCTCAGACCAGCTCCACAGTAGGTGTGCATGTGTTGGGGGTAACTAACAAGAATTGTGTGTCTGTGTAAGGCTCTGTGTCTTTCATGCCTCCTAAGAAAGCTCCAACTGGAAATGGACTTCAAGGATTATTCCCTTAACTAAATGTCAGAGCCTAATGAGTCAGCATTCCACAGAAACTTTAAAGGTTCAGAGATAGAAACAAGTGAAAGCCAGTCAAAGCTAAACTGATTAAAGTCTCCAGAGTGAGGACATAAGACCAGGAGAGGGAGATGAAATTTCCTGCCATCTTGGTGAGAGATGGGAGTTAGAGTGTTCTTGGGACTTCATGGGAAGTTGAGTGAAAGTCACCAAACTACCAGAAACAAAGAGCGACAATGCTGCCATCTAACTGAGGAAGTGATTGAAGAAGTCAGGGTTCTCCATTGTCCCTGGGGCCACAAGGGCGAGATCTCAAATGACCCCATCACAGGTATCAATGGGAACCACCAGATTTGAGAGTCAAGGAAAATAGGACCAGGAGTGGAAACATAGGGAAATGCAGAACAAGGGACAAGGTCACATGGAGCAGCAACTCAAGTGTTGTGTGGGTCACTTTAAAGGACCCTTAAATTGAAGCACATCAAAGAAGGAAGGAGGTCACCAATTCACCAACAGTGAATAAACTGTTAGAAAGATAAAGATGAAGGAAGAACTGGCAAATTTGTTTGCATGTTTGATTTTGCTCTTTGAAATCTTCTGAATTTATTGTATTTACAAAATCTTGCCATTCAAAGACTTAGGCCTTGAAACTCCTCAAGGGCCTGCTGAGCAGCTGATGGATTAATTGGGCATCCCTGAAGCAGCTCTGGGTCATGACTGAGCATTAGAATCAACAGGAAAGTCTTAAGCTTCTCTGACACTTGGGCCTTGTTCCAGAACCGTCAAATCAGGGTCCCTGGGGGCAGGACCCAGGCACCAGCAAGTTGAGGCTCTCCCAAGGCTGAGAACCACAGTTCTGGGCCATGGTATAACCGGAAGGAACTATGGGAATTACAGCCAAGTTGAAAGTAGCTCACTGCCCTCCTGATAAGGTCAACATAATTATTGCCTTTGTACAAGTCAGGAAGGATGGGAGGCCCTGCAATTACTCATCTGAGTAGCCTGTGACTTCATCTCCAAGATCTCAATCATGAAAGACTGAGAAAGAAACACCTGGGAGAAGGGACAGAAGATTTCATCATTTCTTATTTTACTGCCTGTATTGCATTAGAAAGTAAATGTCCTAAGTAGTCTCACTCAAAGTTTAAATTTTCATATTCTCAGCTCTGGCTACAAGATCTGCCATTCGTTGATTCATTTGCTCACTCAGATCAACCTTCAGTTGATTAAAACAACATAAATTTATTTTTGCTTAGTTCTGGAGGCTGAGAGTCCAAGATGAAGTTGTCAGCAAGACGGGTTTCTCCTGAGGCCTCTCTCTTGGGTTGTAGATGGCCACCCTCTTCCTGTGACATCTATAGTCTTCCTTCTGTGTGTATCTATGTCCTAATTTCCTCCTCGTCATACAGGTCTGGGGCCCACCCTAATCACTATAGTTTAGTCACCTCTCTAAAGGCCCTGTCCACAAATTCATCTTTGCATTCTGAAATAGTGTGGGTTTAGGCCTCAATCTATGAATTTGGAGGGATAGGCAAAATGCAGCCTGTATCGTGCACAATCTGTAAAAATAGAATGAGTGAATGGAAATGTTTATAATAATGGAATTGGATTTGAAAGTTCATTCCATATGGTTGCTGAATTTTAAAGGGAGTTGTATTGGGGGCGATTGGAATGACGGCAATTCAGTGAGTCTGGGGCAACCTGCCTTTAATCTTTACTCTCTCTTCTTTAGGAAAAGCTGTATATCAGCCTATTCCTTGACCCAATTTGACAAGAGACTAAAGCAAGGAAAACGTTCTCACCTCACAGGATTGCCAAGGGGAAAAGCCACCCAACCATCTCCCAGGGTGATGGAGCAGGACATGGTGATCATGGTGGGAGAAGAGTCAGAAGTTGCCTCCATGTGCTCTTCAAAGCTAACCTCATCAGGTTGTGCGTGGGATGACTCTTGACACAGAGGTGGCCCAGTCCTGCCATGGTGGCATTGATATGTGGAGAGACTTCTGCACCCCCAGCCAGCTGCTGCTTAGCTGTTATTAAGCACAGTCAGAGAAGCATGCTCATGTCTTACCCATGTAATTTTGCAACCTTTTGTGACCTACCCCCGTTTTCACATAGTTTGTAATCAGACCATTGTGCCAAGGAACCTGAAAAGCCAGCCATGAATGATCGTGCATGGTAAGAAAAACTGATGTCAGAGATTTCTTATGAAAGCATTACAGTGCCTGTTTAAAGTCATTTATTATGTGCCATAGGCAAGAGAGGGGAGATAACTTTCAGAGGATTGCTCTTCCTTTAGGTCTAAGTCACTGAGTGTCATGGGGATCCCTTTATAAAGAAATCACTCAATATTACAAAAGAATGGGTGTAAAATTGCTTTTCTACTTTCCTGCGGTCCATTAGATAAACAATTGAGTCAGTCTTTGCCTAGGAAATAATGACATGCTGCGCTTAATAGTGGCATATTTATGTGCATCATTTGTTTTAGATCCTCTAAGGTCATCCAAGAAGTTCCCATGGCAGAACAGCTGAAGATAAAGTCAAGATTAATCTCCCAACTCAAAAGTTTTCATGGGTCATTTATAATGGATGAGTTGGTTATTATGAAACCGGAAATTGGGAGGCACATTGTCTTGTAAGCAAATGATGACCAGCATAAGTAAAATTTATATAAAGAATATGCTACTTTTTTCTGAACTGGGTATGTGAGTCACTCAAGAAAATGATTTTACATATTGTGTGTATGCATGCCTGTCTATGTGTCTGTAATATGTATGTATACAGGTGAGCATTTGTGTGCACACCTGGATAGGGATGTGAGTGTGGGTTTGGTTTGAAAAGGGAACTGTAATGCATTGTGCATGGAATCCCACCTGGAGGAGATCCTCCTCCAGAGGAGAAAAGGGAATGAAAGTCCTCTGAGCATCTTCAAACTAGGGTACCAGCATTACACTGGGAAAGCAGTCTCTGCTTGGAAGGATCTCACCAGGGAATTTATTTTCCTTCCAACACCTCTATAAATAAAAGGGGGGCATTTACCCAATAAATCCTTGGGCTTAGTTCCTTCTGAACTGCTTGCCTTTTCTTTTTGGGTTCCACAAGTTCTTCAGGCAGGAGACAGCAGCCACCTCCAACGTGGGGAGGAAACTACCAGGTTGTGTAACAGGGACAAAGTCTGATGTTCCACTTTTTCTCTTAGGACCACTGAGCAGTTCTTCCTGGCTCCTCGATGGTTTATTGTGCCTTACCTATAAGCCCTGTTGTGAAAGATTCTAATTTGCATAATTCATGTTAATAAAGTTATCCACTGACATCAGCCCATTATTTCATCTGAGCCGCACGACATAGAAGCTGGAATTCAAATTCCAGCCCTGAGATCTTTGAAATTCAGCTCTCACTGGCCCTCGTTTCTTCTTTCATTCAGGTTCCAATACAGTAAGGTCCAGTTGCATTAGGGACCCATCCTAACCATCACTTCTTAACTGAAACCCACTGGCTCTCAAGTCTCCTCTCCTCTTTCTTCCACTGGTGGTGCTCCTGATTGTTCTAGTGCTTGAGTGAGGACCAAGAAAGCCTACTATGTGTTTATTTTTGTGAGTACAGTCACACAGAGGTTTAGCAAAAGTCATGATAATATTCTAACCCAGGAAATGTGTTGCATGGAAATAGTAGTGAGGGGCAGTTGTGTTCAGGAATTGCCAAGAGCAATGAGTTTATGCAAATAATCCCAGAGGAGGTGCTGCAGGCTCTGGGAAAGCCGGTAATTACAGCTTCAACCCAGGCATTTTCCTTGATCAAGTCTTTGGAATGTAATCTTTCCACGGCCTCCTTCAAACTCCTGAGTGATAAACAATCATTTGCGGTAATTGCCCAAGAAGAATCATCTCTAGTTCATCCAGAAAAACAGTGGGTAGAAGATTCTGAGCCCCTGCATCTAAAAAAGGAGACCATGTGGCTGAATCCCTCCTCTGTCCCGGCCAACATTTCTGGATCTCTGAAATGCAATTCTTCTCCTTCCTCGCCCACAGCTCCTGGACCGCTCGGAAGCCACCTTCTGGGGTGCTCATTTGCAAGGAGGAGCTGTGTCTATTTCTGTTTCTTTTCCTCTCACACCCAGTTCAATGTGATGCCACAAATATGGCTAGCTGTTTGAAATAATTTACAGAATTGAACATTACAGACAGGCTCCAACCTTCCCGTGTGTATTTTGAGTATTTTATCATAAGTGTCAAGATTTTATGCATTACAGTATGCTCATGATATTTTCCCTGTGTTTTATTTTGGGCGTGATAAAATCTGTAGCAATTAGTTTCTCACAAGTCTATTTTACGCTGAAGAATCTGTTATTTGCTTTTCTTGCGGCTTCTTTGGTTCTACCTTTACCACGGGTGTCTTCATTCCCAGATCGATGCTCCCTCTTTGGAGTTGGCAGTTTTCCTGGGCTTCTTTCTGTCTTCTGGGCTCTGCTCAGTCCTTGTAAATGCATTTGGTAAGATGTCAAGTGCAAATTAGGAAAGTGCTACAGGTTGTGAACCATCAACATGATTTCAATGGAAACGTGCTTATACCAACAGGAAATGAAAAATGTGTGCATAAAGATAATGTTCAGATTGTAATTTCAGATTTTAATCTTGTCTGCAATGTTCATATTTCTGTCACGGGTGCCAGCAAGAGACTAGAACCTGGTAGAAGAAGACCCTTTAAGCAGATCTCTGTTAACATAAAGAAAAAAAAAATTCTATTCCAGACATGTGCTGCCTAACGATGGGATAGATCTGAGAAATGCGTCATTAGGTGATTTCATTGTTTGAACATTATAAGGTGCCCTTCCATCAACCTAAAGGACCCCCAGTCAATCACTCCAGGTAGCCTCTTGATGCAATCAAGGGAGGAGATGACAGGAGGTGAGACTGTTGACCATACTGCTTTATATACACTTTATTATATATATATGGAATATATATATATATGGAATGCACTTTAAGATAGTGATAAAAATAAGGTACAAATATAAATATATTAAATATTAAATATTAAAATATATTAAAATATTAAATATATTAAATCAGTAACACAGTCACTGGCTTGTTAACACCAGTGTGCCCAACAATGTTTGAGTGCATTAGGCTGTGACATTAGGATGTTTTACTGTCACTAGGCAATAGGATTTTTTCAGCTCCCTTACAGTCTTACAGGACCGCCATCCTAAACATGGTCTATCATTGACAGAAATGGCATCATGTGGCCATATCTGCACTTTCCTGGAGAAAATTCCTAGTGTTCTTGCACTGTCTCTCTCTATGCATCCCTTAAAGGCACTCATTTTACTCACCTGAACCGCTTTTCAAACCTTGTTCAAATTGTTAATTGGAACATGAATCCCTTTCTAGGGCATCTCTAACAGAGAAGGAAATGAAAATTCTGTCTCTCTGAAATAAGGAAGGGCATGCAGAATACTGGAGGCATTGAAGATAGGCTCATATGTGTGAAAATGCTTCTCTCTTCCAGAAAGAAAGAGCCTGCATCAATTCAACTGCTGTGCTCCTTTGCTTACTCAGTATCCAATGCTACCTATTTAAACAGTAGAGAAAAATAGTAAGCTTTGAAACGTTACAAGCTCCAGAGCAGTTTTTAGAGTACCATGGTTCACCCCTTGATGGGCAACATCTGGTTTGTTGCTAGAAGGTTTTCTGTTTGCTGTAATTAGCAGGATATTGCAACATTGCATGCAAATGTTAGGAAGTCATGGATTCCATATCATAGATCTTCTTCCCCTTTCCAGAAGCTGAGCTGGCGTAGGCCACATGGCTCTGGTGTTACTCTTCCATCTGTGGGGTGAGAAACTTCCTGGTGGATGACAGCAAGGTAGAGTCACCTGCCCAGCATGTAGCAACTCTGGAAGGACCTGTCCATTCTGAGACACGAGAAACACATCATATTCCCCCAATTCTTTTAGTGCCTTTTCTTCCTATACTCAGGCCCAAATGATCCATTCTTGTTTTGTTCACCACAATTATATTCCTTATTTTTTTTTTAAAAGGCCACCCCACCCCTCCACAAAGGTGGAACCAGGCTCAGCAATCATGTTGTCACAACCACCTCTCAGGTGAGTGTCTCCTTGTGCTGTGTTCACACAGGAAAGCCAACAACCCATACACAGGGTACAACTGTCACTGTCCTCACGGACTGAAGAGACAGGTACTTGCTGTCGTCCAGGAAACAGCACAGCACCCCTGGCTTCCTGCCTTCTTGACTAATACTTGTGGCTGTGTCTAAGCCTGAGACAGTAAGAACTCCCTTGCACATGTCCCAGTTAGGCTGGGATGAAGCTAGTGATTGATTTTCAATTCTTACCTGGTGTTACCTAATCCTAGTCCATTAAAAAAAATTGCTGTTCCATTTAGTTATAAACCAGAGCCCATAATTTTGTCAGTCCATTTGCATTTGTTCATTTACACTCTGAGAATTTGAATTAGCAAAAATGCAGCTGTTAGTGTACATTGCAACCTGGCTCTTGCAGCACTGGGGGGTATCTAGTCAGTTTTAGCAGAGCTAAAGCTAGGATTAGGTCATCTTGGTGAGAACTCTAGGTCACCACCCCTAGCATCGAGGTCTTCATTCAAGTAAGGCAAATTGAGCCTTGTAACATTACACAATAGAAGTCACCAAAAACATGTATTTTGGAGGGGAATACATTTGACATTCTTAATGCTGTACTTAATTGTAGTATTTCAGCATGCTGAATTTGTGTTACTGACGTTAATGGATACTTGTCCAGTCAAAATAGAAAAAAATTACAAATCAGATTCTTAAAAACTATTGCTTCTAATAAGTTACTGTAAATAATTTCTCTTAGGATAAAATATAACAGAGACATCTGGTTGAAGCAAAGGATGCCTAATGTTTTAAATGCCCTTATTTTACTGATATAAAATATCTGCTTTGAGATGTTATAAACAAAAACACTGTAATTAATAAATCAGGGCCTTGCTTCATTAGAATGCAGAGATGCCCATATCCAAAGCTTCACACACACACACACACACACACACACACACACACACGTGTGCGTGTCTACATCTGTATGAATACATATATGTATACACATGTAAGTGAGTAATACATTGCTTCCTAGGGGTGGGCCCTTCCTGAATAAACTCAACTTTCCATAGCAATCAGCTGGAGGTTTGGGAGCTCTTGGGGTCCTGCTTATTAGATCTGTTTCGAAATGCTTGTTCCAGGAAAGGAATGGTCAGATGGTAAAGAAAGCAATGAACTGAATCATTCTGGCTGATACATGATGGTGCAAAGAGTGGGTAACCCCTGCGTCTCCCCGAGCTGTGTCTCCACGTGGAATTCCACACCATGCCTTCTGGCCATGCTGAAGGAGGCACTTGGGGCTTGGCTTTGTTTCAGCCTCCAGTAGGGCCGCAGGAATAATGGCACAGGCTTCTCTGTAATTGGGCCGCACTGGGAAACCTCACAGCATTAGCGGCCTTGGAACTTTCACCCACCTCTGAGAGGGAGGCTGCAGCCAGCGCAGAGCAGGATGGGAGCCCTCCCTGGAACCGTCACGTGTGTGGGAACATCTCCTTCCATTTGGCACCTCATAAGGGTCTCATTGTCTACCGCAGTGTATTTATCCAGGTGGGGGGCTTTGTGTTGTGGGTGTTCCTTGCTCGGTATATATTTAAACTAAAATCATTGTTGTTTACAAAAACAACAGCTTGGTGCCAGTTTAAAAATACGTGGCCTGGAAAGAGGGCAGCCAGGGATGGGCGGGGGCTTAGAGAGGTGCTCAGGATCCACGGTCTCCATGGCAACAGTGGGGTTTTCCCTAGTGGTGTCTCACATCACTTCAGATTTGTGAGACTGAGCTGTGGATTAGAGGGTTAAAGATCATTTCCTTTTATGTTGCTCCAGCTCTTTTTATTTAAGCCAAACCAACGCATTATTCCTCATTTTGGCACCAAGAATGGTTTCACTGGGACATCCGAACTGCTAGGTTGACCCAGTTTATCCTAATTTATTTGCAAAGGGGAAAAGTATATTTTTAAACAGATGTATTGCCAGGTGTGATGAGTGCAGGGTTGGAAGGGAGGGAGAAAGGGGGTTGACTCTCCAAAAACATCTCTGTAGTGACAGGACAGTGAAGACTGGTAACCAGCGCTTGGCGGGGGTTGGAGCATCAGACAAGACCGGAACCCCAGGAAGGTGAGAAGGAAGGCTTTGTCACTCTTCCTGCTCCTCCACTAACCAACAAGATCTCCAGGATGATGTCCTCTCCCAGGATGATAGATCTCCTGGGTTCCACCTTGATATCATTATCAAAGGAGCCACTACAGATTTGTAGAATAATAAACTTATTTTTGCCTGGGGAGAGAGATGTCCCTGCCCAACTGCTGGCTGTAGGGTCTTTGCCTGCTATGGACTGCATGCTTGTGTCCCCCCAAAACTCAAAATGTTGACATCCTTGCCTCCAAGGTGATGGTATTAGGATGTGGGACCTTTCGGAGGTGATAAGAATTAGATAATGTCATGTGGGACATTATCTAATTGTGGGGCCTTATAAAACAGGCCCCAGAGAGATCCCTCACCTGTCCTGCCATGAGAGGACACAAGGAGAATGTGCCATCTAAGAACCTGGAAGGGTGCTCTCTCCAGACTGCAAGGTGCTGGCACCTTAGTCTTGGACATCCAGTCTCTGGAACTGTGGAGAAGAATCGTCTCTTGTTTATCAGCCACTCAGTTTATGATGTTCAGTTGAAGCAACCCAAAGTCACTTCAACACCATCCTTGTGTAAGTTAAGGCAACAACTATGAGGAACTCCTTTTCCTTTATGAAGAGTATGGGTGTGATTAAAAAAAAATGTGGGCTCAAATGTAGAAAGGCTCATTCTGTGACATTGGGGTCTTTATTTCTCTAGAAATCAGCCTGACATACTTGTATACTCAGTGTGACTGAAGGTAGATGTTACCAGCCCAAATGCCTCCCGGACCAGGCAGAGGATGTGTCAAGTTGGCAGACCAAGATAATTAGGAATGGTGTGGCCTGTAGTCAAAAGGGCGCATCCTCCTTAACTAACAGCTGACATTTACTCAGTTCATACTCTGAGCAAAGCAGCATTTAAGAATTTTACTTATTTACTAAATTCTTGCTATAAGTCTATAAGGTAGTTATTGTCCCTAGTCTCATTGTAAAGATAAAGAACAAGAAGGAAGTTAAGTGATGCGCAGCATCAGAGTTGGGAACTGGAACCAGTTGGTCTCTCTCCAGTGCCACTCCTATGGCTGAGCAGTCCTGCCTCCTGGAAATGTCATCAGGGAGCAGGGGAAGAGCAGAATCTTGGCAGATTTTGATGAGAACAGATGGGGGATGGGGTGGAATAACAAGAAGGAGTGATGTGGCCACAGGAAGAACTCAGAGACGTAGGATGCTGGAATGACACGGAAGTTGAAAATCTGGCACAAAACCAAGAGGAGCATTTGAAGCAGTAATGAAACCTTAGGAAACAGTTTCAGGAGCACCACCGCCAGAGCAGGCTTGGGATTGCCTGTATCTTTCTGAAAAGCATGGTGGTTTTATTAGCTGTGTTTCGGGTGAGAAATAACAACAACAACAACAAAGCTTACTAGTTGACATATAGTAAGGAAAAAATCTCAGTTGAGTTAAATTTAACAAAGATGATTTAAGCATAAGAGGATTTTAGAATCAGACAGCATTTTGGACCAAAGTTGGCTCAGAAAACTCCACCCCACCACATGTGCAGGTTATAGTTACAGCCAAAGGGAAGGAGGTGACACACAGAAACAACCTGATTGGCTGAAGTCGGCTTTGCCAAATATGGGCATGGTATGATGAGGTGTGTGCCTTATAAGGACATGGCCTGATGGGTTGACAGCCCGGGATTGGCTGGGGGGCAGTTCTCTGTTACAGAACATGTTCTTAATTAGGTTGCAGTTTCTTCTAAGTTAGGTTGAGGTTTGCTAGATGTGGGGGCAGCTTTGGTCCAAATTTTACCAACTCAGAAAAAGAAACAGACTTAGGCCTTAAATTTATCAATTTAATAAGCATATGGTATGACATTTGAAGATGACTTGCAATCAACAGATGATAGAAAATGGAGCTATCCATTTCCTTTATTACTTGTCTCTCCAAAAACAACACAAACCAACAACAACAATAACGACAAAAAGCTAACCTTCAATCCAGGAAAGTTAGAACTCATCTGTTCTGAGAAATTAAAGCACAGAATAGGCAAGGAGATGGAGAGCTATGTGGACAGCTTTAGTTACAACCTTGGGATAAGGACACCTTGTGTAGGGGTACATCTGACTCCAGTGATACCAGATTGCAAAAAAAAAAAAAAAAAAAAAAAAAAAAAATAAAAAAAAAATTGAGAGAATTTCAAGGAGTCAGAAACTGAAAGGTACTTGAATTTCTTATGTGTTAGAAATCAACCAGATTCCCTAAGCCAGACATGGGAGGGGTGGCAGCCATTTGGAGTATTTTCTCATGACTCTGAGGTAGTTTGGAAGAGTGGGAAGCAGGAGTGGGGTGTGTTGGGAGAATTGGCAGAGGCTGAGGCCAGACAGCCTCCATGGACATCCAGCAATGTCCAGAGGATCCCATTCCACATAGAGCTCCACGCTTGGATTTAATGTTTTAAATCCAACATCTGGAAGGCAATCTTAATAATCTTACCCTTGAAGCTGTTTCTTGTGAGAGAAGGTTGTAACTATGGTATGCACTGGCTCTAAGCTTCAGCTCACGTGTGGTCTTTCTCTTGCTTCCTGCCCACACTTCATGGGTTCCTGGACAGGTTCTTCACCCTGGGTTGAGTTCTTGGCCCAGGGGAAGGGAGACTGGAACCCTGGCCACACCAGTTCCATGTTTTCCTGTGCATGGTGCCCACAAAATTCTATAGCTGCCCTTGGTTGAAGGAAGAGGTGGTCCATACCTTGTAGTAATCACTTCTGATGACTGGTCAGGACTAAATTGTATAACAGCCAAGACCACAGGAAGCACACTATAAGAGGTACATTGTGAGCCAATCAAGAGGGGAAGGGAAGGGGTATGGGAGTAGGAAGGAGAGTAGAGTGAAGCAGACATTATTACCTCATGTACATGTATGACTGCATGACCATGTGATCCCACAGTATGTACAATCGGAAAAATGAGAAATTACACTCCATTCATGTGTGTTTTATCAAAATGTGTAAATCCATTCTACAGTCATGAACAACTAATTAGAACAAATAAAAAAAATTTAAAAAAAGAAACTGAATTCAACTTTGATGTTGAAAAACAGGAAAACTGGAAAATCAAAGTAGAGGAGTAAAACAGGATGAAAATGGCAATTATCATGCAGAAATAAAGACACACACTCGATCATTACTAAATTCAAGTTGCCACCATGTGGTTAGAGGAGATTTTTAAAATATGAAACATTTAGCCATTTTACATTATCCATAAAAAATGGATGCTTTTGGAAAAAACTTTTTTTCCTGTTGTCCCCCCACAGTGGGCTCTGAAGTATTAAGATAAAACTTCCCCTTGGTCATTTATAAGGAAAATACTGAGTAATAAGGTGATGTATCTCCTTAACAGCACACCAACTATAAATATAGTCTGGAGGGAGACTATTCTCAGAAACATTCCCAGTATGGTCCAAAAGCACAAAGCCAAAGGCAATTCAGTAGAGCCTCCATTGAGGACCAGCTTCCACTCACAGACTGTGGCTTGCTTACATGTGCAGTGATCAGACCTGGATTAGGAGAAGCTCAGAGCTGCAGGTCTCTGGCAACCCTCCAGAAACACAATTGCTTAAAATCAGGCTTTGAAATGAATTGAAGGAACAAATAAGTTCAGGCTGTGCTCTCAGTAATATTGTGTAAGCATCTAAGCAATAAGTGTGATTTATATCCCTTATGAAATACGTGGATCTTCCCAGGACTTCAACTTACATGGAGCAACACATCTCATCTTTGTGTGTGTGTGTGTGTGTGTGTGTGTGTGTGTGTGTGTGTAGAAGTGAAATGCTGAAAATAGTGCTAACAGTTGTCTTAGAGGATAAGTAAATGCAATAACATGCAAACAATGAATAATTTACTCTCGACGTTCTACGTTATAAAGCACTAAAGTAGAGTTTGGGAGTTAAAAAATTATGCTTACTGGACAAAAATCCAGTTTTTCACCCCTAAGCAAGTTACCTATATAAACCTCAGAGTCTTTACATATTTATTGGGGGTAATATTAGCAACCATATTTTTACAGGTGTGAAATCAAATGAGATATTATACGTAAAGAACTCACTACTGTGATAAATCAGAATGTGTGGTTTATGATCCATACGCACTGTCATAGGACTGATGATTTATGATGGAACATCATTAAACTGTCAATATCAATTGCTCATGGGTACAATAAACATTTCTTTTCAAAATCATCTCCATCACAATCAACTCTTAAGCAGTATAGCTTCTCAGTGAACCTTTGATGAGAATGAATAAATTGCTAGATGTACTTCTAATTAACCAGCTGAATTGATCTGCACCATGGAGTCATTAGATATAGACCAGTTCAATGTGGGGTTTAGGTCATAGATCAGTTGTTCCTGGCTAGTTTGGGTGGGGTCAAGGAGAGTTGAAAGGGCTTTAGTTCATTCAGAAGGACTTTTGAATCAAGACAAAAATTAAAAAGCAAGAGGCCAGAAAACAGTTTTTTTTTTTCCATGACCCCAAATCTGTCTGGACATGGCTCTTATTACCTTTTCACTCTAATTAAGCATACACACACACACACGTTGCAAAATTGTGTGTGTGTGTGTGTGTGTGTGTGAGAGAGAGAGAGAGAGAGAGAGAGAGAGAGAGAGAGAGAGAGATGTAAGCTTTTTTATGCTTTTTACTGAGAGAGATGTAAGCTTAAGTTTTTATGCTTTTTATTGAGTTCCAACAGGTGGGGCAGCTCAACCAATTCATAAATATTGGATGGAAGCAGATCATAACCCAGTATGAAAACACACTGAATACAGTCCCAGATCTGATATGACTGTTTGTTCTATAATTTATGCCTAACTTAGTAAGGTGGTCCGTGTTCAACAGAAATAGAAAATCCTGCTCTGTTGGAACACATGCAATTATTTCTAATGACTATTTTGTTCTAGTCAAGGGAAGCCACAGTCAAGAATGCAGACCTTGAAGTCACACCTATATGTGTTAAAATCACAGTCTGGCAAATCCCTCACTGTGATGTTCTGGAGAGGATGCATAACATTCTGAAGTTGAATTTTTCTCATCTCTATGTGAATATAATAGTACCTGTCTCTCAGTTTTAGTTGGGTAGATTAAATAACCTGTATATGTACAAAGCATTTAGCAAGCTTAGCATATACAAAGCACTCAAATACGATAGTTGTGGCTGTTATTATTTTTGATCCCTGATTTATGGCTACAAGTGAATAACCTGGGAAATGTGAACTACCACTGAACCGTTGAGAAGTGATTCTCTGATGTGCTCCTTCACAGTGACCTTATCACTGCACCGAATCACCTTCACCGATCGACACTGAAATGACATTGGTTGTGAAACGCATACCCATATGTAGGAACTGTTATTATTTTTACTGCCCACATGTCTATTACGTTTCAGCTTCTGGGACTTGGGAACCTGCTTCCAGGACTTTGATTTTCTTTTTAAAATTGGAACAAAAGTCAATACAGACATTAATTCTACACCAAGAGGCTATGTTATTTTGAATAGATAGAAAGAGGTGGATGATTCTGTGAATAGAATTTCCCCTAGGAGCCAGTAATTGGTTCTTACCTACTGTTATTGTCAGGCAATGTAGATACTCTGTGCACTAAACGTCGTAACGGTCAGTGACAAAATTATCGAGAATGTGCAAGAAGCCTGTAAATGATGGTGTTAACAGAAACTGGAAAAGGAAGGGCTCTGTATGAGTGAAGGACGATGAATCAAATGAAGGGACTGCCCAGTGGTGCTGAGGCTGAAATTTGTACATCTGCAATGATGCAATCACCTGATGACCAAAATGCCTACCTGTGAAATAACTTTGCAATTGTGACTCTGATACAATCTAACCTCTATCCCCAACTTTTCCTACCAGAACAATAGTTTACAAAACAATCCTTGATAGTATAGATTTTCTTAGAAACACAGTCACCACACTGTAGCCAAACAGTGTAACTATGTTATTTTGAAAACCAAACATTGCTTCTAAGAACATGGTGTGAAGGGCTGGTTATAAATAAATTTCAAGAACTAATTTCTCTTAGCTGCTTTTCTTCTTGAAAAACTATTTTCAGCACCAAAATTCATAAACAAGAGTGATTGTGGTGGAATTAAAGAATATTTTGCAGTTGGTCAGTGCTTTCATGTAAAGCATCTCATTTGGTTTCTTAACAATGGTACCTGTCTGACATCATCAAAACAGGTATCACCAATCTCCATTGTCACTGGAGTAAATTACAGCTTGGAGAAGTGGAGTGACTCACCTGAGGTCACCTCCCTCTGAACCCTGAGCTCCCACCTCGCTGACACTTCTGTCACCTCACCTTATTTTAGGGTTAACTTTTTACTTGCATGTATTTGCAGAGGATCAGTCTTTCTGGTTCCTCTAATGTCCCTTTCCTTGTCTAGGAATAGGATGCCTTTCAAAAAACTTCCATCACAGAAGAGATAATTGTGTAAGTTTGTTGTGAATTCTCTACCTCATAAAATAATCTACTCTGAAGCTCAGTTTTCAAGAATCCAACTTAAATCCCAAGATGGGAGGATAAAGCAATGGATTAGCATTGCCATCTCTGTTCCTTTTAAGCCGTGAAATCTGGTCCTATTCTATGTCCAAGGAATCAACATTCCTCTGCATTATAATAATCAAGGCTTTCAGCTGACTGGCCATGGTTCTGAGTGACCCATTCTCATGCTGTTTCCACTGTATCAGGACTTCTTTAAACAACTGCACTGTGTGGGAATTCTCTGGTTTCTTGTTATAAGTACTAGAATGCCACTAGGCTTGACAACTATCTTTCAACTTGGAATGATTGACATCAATGTTCAGTT
Organism: Glaucomys volans; assembly: GCA_020662805.1. NCBI lineage: Eukaryota > Metazoa > Chordata > Mammalia > Rodentia > Sciuridae > Glaucomys > Glaucomys volans. Next base: position 1,834,856 of record JAJEJO010000207.1, read on the forward strand.
AAATGACAATACATTCTAAGTATATTGACAATATATTCTAAGCATATTCTAAGGTTTATCAGGGTATTTTCCAGTGAGAGCACATTTTCAAGCCATGACAGAGAAGGTTCTGGATGAAACTACACTCATGACTCTGACTCATGTGGTTTTTCCAGGTGGAGGAAGTGGTGAAGGGTGAATTGTGGTTTGGTTGTTCTCAATGTAGCCTTGGAAATTCCAAACGGGCAATCACAGCAGAGAAAGTGGCTTCTTTTCTTTTTAGGAGCAGTGAGAGTTCCTTAAGAAAGTGACTTTATCATGCTATTCCATGGGGAGACAAACCGTCTCAAAATAAGCCTTATATGCTTTGCAGTACAAAAGTAAAAGTTATGCCAGGCCCCTACATGACTCATCCTGCTGGTCTGGCTGTCTTTTCTTTTCTTTCTTACTTTAGCAACTGCAGCTTGAGGGAAACTGTTGGGGGAGGTGGGGAAAATGGAAAGAGTGAAGGAGAGAATGAGCATCATCATGCTGAGGAAAAGGAGACCCAGGGAATTCCAAGAGTGGAGGAGCCCTGAGACCTTGAGCAAGTGAGTTAGTACCCCGACTCCTGGCTCACAGAGCAGTATTAGACCTCGCCACTGAGTTAATGCACAGTAAGTGTGGCTATTCTTAGTAGGGCTGTTGCAATCAAGAAAATTCTTTGACCCAGGCATACAGCACCACTGTTAAAGGCTCCTTAAAGCATCACCAATTGCTCCTGAATAAAATGACTGTATAGATGTGACTCATTTATGAATCCACATAAATAACTCTGTTTGGACTGAAAAAAAGCTGAGCCACATTCACTGTTGGGTATTTTGGGAAGTCAGCAGGGAGTTTTCCTAAGAAACCATTTATACCCACTGAACACAAAGGCAGCTACATCTAACTGAGGACTTAAATCAATTTTTGTGGAATAAATGCCAAAGAAAGAAAAGAAGGAAGACAAGAAGGAAGGTAGTACCCTCTTTCCCTGTGAAAATCAGGGAGAAAAGAAAGATGAAAAACAAAAACAAAAACAAAATGAAATTTAAAAAAAATAAGTCAAACTCTAGAACTGAAAAATCCTTGACTTGGACCCATGATAGAAGCAGAAGTTAAAAGTAGTTATCCCCCTTCATCTCTGCACATGCACAGGGGTTGGAAGCAATTATCTCATTGTTAGAAAACAGATAGTAAAACACTAACTAAATAGAGTATTTGGGGAAGAAATTATTCTGCATGGCTAAATAATTAGGCAAGGGTAAAAGCCTTTAAACATCATCATTAAACACACTTGAAAAAATTTAATTGACACATAACGTTTGTACATATTTATTATGGGGTACAGTGTGATAATTTGGTACACAAAAGTAAAAAAGCATTTCTATCTCTTCAAACAATCATCATTTTTATGTGTTAGGAAGCTTCAAACTCTTCAAGCTATTTTGAAATATATAATAAATCTTTATAGACTCTGGTTATTTTGAAGTACACAATACATGGCTGTAAACTGTATTGTTCCCATATATCATTAGAGCAAATTCCTCTTACCTAATTGTGTTTTGGTAATTCTCAACCCTGATCCCAACCTCCTTGCCTATAGTGATCATTCTTCTCTGCTTCAGTGAAGTCAGCATTTTTACCTCCCACAAATAAGAAAATTGAGGCATTTGTTTTTCTGTGCCTGGTTTATTTCATTCAACATAACACCCTCCGATTTCACCTGTGTCACTATAAATGACAGGATTTCATTCTGTTTGTAGCTGCATAATATTCCAGTCCCATCTCATTTTCTTTATTCATTCATCCATCAGTGGACACATCGGTTGATTCCATATCTTGGTTATTATGAATAGCGCTGCAATAAACAGGCAAGAGTAGGCATCTATTTTATATGATTTAATTATTTTCCCTTGGGTATAAACCAAGTAAGGGAATGCTGGTTCTGATGTTGGTGCTATGTTCGGGTTCTTTTTTTTTTGAGAAAACATCATACTGTTTTCCATAATAGTTGCACTGATACACATTCCCACCAGCACTGTGTAAGAGTTCACCTCCTTTACATCTTCATGAGTAGGTGTTATTTTTTGCCTTTTTCTTAATAGCCACTCTAAGTGGCTAGGGATGATAACTTATTGTGCTATTGATTTGCAGTTCCCTGATAATCAGTGACCTTGAGCACTTTTTCATACTCTTGTTGGCTATTTGAATGTCTTCTTTTGGAAGTGTCTACTCAGATAATTTGCCCACCTATAATCAGATTGTTTTCTTTTCCAATTCAAAATTAATCCTTTAAATTTCTATTGAATGTTAATCCCCTTTCAGATGGATAATTTTCAAATATTTTCTGCACCAGAAAAAAAAAATCCATTAGAACAGAAAAACAACTTCCTTAAACCTACAAGGTACAAAATAAACTTTCAAAAAATGGTAGCATTTTACATATCAATAGCAAACATGCTGAAAAAGAAATCAAAAACGCAATCTCTCTCAAAATAACCTCAAAAAATAAAAGAACTTGAAATAATTTTCACAAAGGAAGAGAAAGTTCCTAAAATAAAAATGTACAAATGTACTTTTTTTTTATTTACTTATTGATTCATTAAACACAAATGGAGTACAGCTATTGTTTCACTGGTTGTACACAAAGTAGAGTCACACCATCTGTGCGTTCATGCATGTACACAGGGCAATGGTATCTGTCACACATTCTAAAATTAATAACAGAATGTGTGACAGATACAAATGTACTTTTAACCCTAAGTGATCTACAGATTCAACTTGATCCTCTTCAAAATACTAGTTTTGAAGTATTTTGAAACAGAAAAAGTCCAAAATTCACAAGAAACTACAGAACACCCAGAATAGACAAAGCAAACTTGAGCAAAAAGAACAAATCTGGAAGGATCACCAAATGTATGACAAAGTCCTGGTAACTACAACAGCATGGTCTGACATGGAAACTGATGCATAACCCAATGAAACAGAAAAGAGCCCAGGAACTAATCCATGTACTTTCAGAAAATAGATGTTCAACAAAGATGCCATGAACATGTACTGCAGAAGGGATAGACTCTTCAGTAACTGGTACTGGAAAAGTCGGACATACATATGCAAAAGAATATGTATAATGGAGCCTTATTTCTCACCATATACATAAAACTCAATAAATTAACTCCAAATGGTGCAAAGATCTAGATGTCAGACTTGAAAGGATGTAGCTGCTGAAAAAAAAGCACAAAAAACATTTAAAGACAATAGTATAGACTGTGGAAAGCCTTCTGCGAGACATGCGTGAAATGAGCAATGCTTGAGCCATCAGACGTGGAAGCCCTCCTTTAGGAACTCCCAGGCAAAATCCCCTGGTGCAAGAATGCCCAACTCATGCTGGCACCCTGATCTAGCTCAGAGTTCAAAGTCAAACACAGCCCAGGAGATAGGAGTGACACGCCAAATACCAAATAATCTGTTTACCGAAAGACCCCTGTGACGCTGAAAAGAAAGCACTGAAACAAGACTCCCCCCACACTGAAACCTTCCACTTACCCATCTCCTTTGATCTGCACTGCCATCAATAAAGCAAGCAGGGGCTTCTTCTTTGTTAGAGCCAGATTCTTCTGGTCAATTCAACTGGTCACATCCCTGCTTTAAAAATATTCTTGCCTTTTTGTCTTATTTTCTTATATATTACTCTCATAGCTTTTACTGTTCATCAGTCAGCCCATCCCTCCAACTCCCACACCCTCACCCACTCAGGATGTGAGTGAGAACAGACAATGTTTTGTTGTTGTTGTTGTTGTTATTTTGTTTTTTAAACAAAATTCCAAAGCACAGGCAACAAAAACAAAAATAGAGTAATGAGAATATTTCAAATGAAAAAACTTCTACAGGGCAAAGAAAACAACAAACAGTGAGGAGGCAACCTGCAGAATTGGATAAAGTATTAAAAATAGTAGCTACATAAAAATGCTTCTTTTATATCTTTCTATTGGTGTTTTTTTTTTATTTCTGATTTAAAAGCAAGATGTAATGAACACAGTTCAAGTGGGTTTGTGTAGTACAGTGTAACAAGGAAAACAAAATAATGTCTCTATCCCATAATCCAGAAATAGCCACTTTTTATTTTGTAGCCAAAGTTATTAAAAAGTATTGTGAACATTGTTCCCAGATTTAGTCAACACACGCCCTGGGTGAGGACAGAGGCCCAGGCCTTCCTGGGAACCTTCAGCCCAGCAGGGGATGCAGATGACAATTTGGGATAAGTGTTAGTAAGACATATAGTGAGTGTTGGAAGACATTACCCTCAGTGCCAAGATGGAAAACAATGACCAGAGGACAGAGCCACTCCTGCAAAGAACAGTCAGGGAGGGTCATTGTAGGAGAGGCATCTCAGCTGAGATTCAGGGATGAGGAAGGAAGGAAAATCCTCTCTAGGCCAGGGAAGCAGCTCTCTGTAGGGAGTTACACTGAATCCACCTAGGTAACTCAAGATGATGTCCCTGAAGGATATGGACAGTAGGTACCAGGGAACTTCCCTTACTGTTCCCCTACCTGCCCTCCTGCCCCACCCTACATGAGCCTGCCACCAAACTCCTCTCATGACCTGGCCCTGCTCCACCTAATAAAACCCAGACCCTGTTGCAGCCTGCCCCCATTTCTCCCCCCAGCGTGCCCCTCCCTTGCTTAATAAAGCATCTTTGGTCTGTTGAGGTCTACCTCCACTTTCTTTTTCTTTTTGTATTCTCTTTCATGGACTTTGATTTCTCATTTCATTACCTTAATTTAGTCTTCAAAGGTCTGTCAAATAGAAAATAACGATCAGAGTGGACCTGCCCCACCTCCATTACGTTTCTATCCTAGGCCCCAACAGACCAGGATAAAAACAAAACTGGAATCACTCATTCTCAAATTCCGGCCTCCAAGATGGAACTAAGCTGTTAATCTACCTTTCTGAGAAATCAGGATTAGAGGGGAAGCCAACTTTCCCTAACAAGTTGGTTTCACTCCTCTTGATAATGAGGTTTCCTCTGCCTGAATCTTTTCACAGAAAAGGTAATCTGAAGCAAGCTGATGATAACTAATCAGTTATTTTTCTACTGTTCTGTCTCCTGGCTCCAGACTTAGGAGGAAGTAACTTTGAAATGACCAATCTAATTTTTGTTAGGTTTTTGTTTATTTCAGCTCTTTCTGTCCAGAAGGTCAAACTTCTCTGCTTGACTCATTGGGGTGCATTTTCTGTTTTAGGAAATGAAGTGCTTCCTGAATGTAGAATTGAAAATAAGGTCAATGAAGACTGTGATATTAAATTGTTGTAATTTTATCCTTCAACAGATCCTTTTTCCATGTAAGGAAACATTCAGTCTCAGGGGATTAGGAAATAATGTATTATGAACAATGTTTGACAAATTTGAAATTTTGTATGACATGAATGATTCCCTGGAAAAGCATATTTGTAGAACTAAAACCAAAAATAGAGTATCCTCATGATCCTAATTGTACAAATGAAATTGAATCTGTAATCTAAAACACTATCAATAAGTAATTTCATGTTCCAGAGGACAGCAGCACCAAATGACCCCTAACACTTAATTACCAACAATAATCTGACACAAAATTGACCAGAAAAGAGAAAAAGAGGAGTATTTCCATACTGTTTTTATGGGGCCATCTTGTCCTCAGTAGCAAAACTTACTGAAGACATGAAACGCTAGAAAAATTATAGTTAAATCATTCTCAGAAATGTAAACACAAAAATCCTAGAAAAAAATAGTAAGAAACCAAACTTGTAGCATATAAAAATAATAATATATCACAACCAAGTTGGGTTTATTCCATGTATATATGCTTAAGATTTAAAATTCAAGCAATGTGATTTATCATATAAGCTCATTAAATATCACATTATAAAAATATGCTTCTGGTATTTTATTGTTTGTGCACACACAATAAAACTCTAAGCAAACTTTAAATAAAGGGAGATTTCTGTTATTTAATAAAAGGTATCTGCAAGAAAATATCATATTGGTTAATAAAACTTTGAAAGCTGTCTCCTTCAGAATGGGAACAAGAAAATGATGTTGTCTACAATGATTTCTATTCACTAATATACTAGAGTCAGAACTCAATAGGATCAGGCACACAAAAAAATGAAAGTCAAGAGAACCAGAAAGAAAGTAAGAAAACTGTTATTTTGTATAGGCAGTATCATTGTATAGATGTATGTATACACTATGTAGATAAATTATTACAATAAGTAAGCAAATTTAACAAGGTTATCTATGAAAGACCAACATGAGAAATCAAGTACTTTTTATATACTTTAACATACTGTTGGAAAATTATATTTAAATTTAAATGTAATGATAATATTTGCATTAACATATAAAATCAATTGTCTTGGAGTAACTGAAACATATATAAGACTCTTTTACAAAGAAAACTTCAAACATTACTGAGAGAATTTTTTTGGCTTGAGAAAATAGATGAGTAGACCTTGCTAAAAGATTATAAGAATCAATGTTGCAGAGAAGTCCGTTTTCTTGAAGATTCAGTCTAATTCCTCCCTAATCCCAGCTGCCATATTCCAGAAATTGAAAAGGTTATTTTAAAATATATATGTGAATGAGGAAGATCAAGAATAGTGACAAATTCAAAATTAAAAAAAAAATTTGGAGAACTTTTGCTCTCAGATCTATAACCTTATTATAAAGTTGTGACAGTTCAAGTAGTGTGGTACTGATTAGTTAAAAAACAAACAAATCATTGTTAGAGAATAGAAAATCCAGAAGCAAACCCACATTCATGTATTCACAGAATTTGTGGAATAAAAAGAGAACACACAATTCTTTGCTATGTATTGAGGGGAAGTAGTTCTTCTTATAAGTGTGGATTGCATCAGTTATATATTTGTATAGGGAAAAAGAACATTGTGATCCCTACCTCAGATGATAAACTCATTTCTGGCGAATTTTGAATATAAATGAGAAAAATCAACAAACAAACCTTCTAAATGCTGTTATAAAAATTATCATCATGATCTTGGAGAAGTAACAGATTTCCAAAACATTAAACACACATGCACATAAGCCATCTAAATTGTTGAATGATTGGCATTATCTGAATATATAAATTCAAATGGCAGCAAAGAAATGACGATATAGCACTATCTCCTTGCCACAGTGGGGGAAAAGAAAGCAAATTAGAAAGAGGAAAGTAAACCAAACATCTGACAATTTCAAGTACTGTCAAAAGTGCTCATCAATTGCTGGTAGGAGCTAATTTGGTAGTTACTTTGTGAAACTATTTGGTAATACCTACTAAAATGAACCTATGCTTGCTGAGTGACCAAATAGTTCCCTCCTGTGATACCCATGAGAAAATAATGAAAATATCCACTGAAAAATATTTATGAAAATATGCATGGTAGCAGTATTCTTAATAGCCCCTAACTGGTAATAGCTTTAATATCCATCAATGGTATAATGTTAAATTGTATTATATTCATGCAATGGAATACATACACCAGTGAAAAATATTTTAAGCTATATGTTCATTAGACATGTTGCTGAGAAAATACACACTGTTTGATGCTGAGTGATTCCCTTTACATAAGGTACAAAAACTGGGGAACAATTATGTGGACTCATCTTGAGAACTAACATTCTGTAATCATCTTTAATAGAGGCTTTGGATTTTTCAGTAAGGTTGTAAGTGCTCATAAGCCAGGTGCTTTAATTTAGCCGCAAGGCTGTCGGCAGGAGTTGAGAAACTTGGAAGACTGATTGATTCTTCATCTACTTTAAGATTAGTCATGAGTGTACCAAGATTAAAATAATAATAATAATAGCAGAAACTCAAATCTCCCAGAAGCACCCTTGACTTGGGATTCAGAAGACAAACAGGCTTCAAAATCCAGAGCCTGGCTTTTGACTGGTGATCCTTACCCTACCCTGCAAAGCCTCATTGTCGTTCCAGGGCATGTCCCAAGGTTGTTGCAATAACATGTACTGCAAGAGGTATTTGCTGGAAGAGGACATGTAAATTATGAATAGAATTTTGCTGATAACATTTAATATGCTGGTTCCACACTCCTTGACTAACAGGGCTCTGAGCCTGCTCTGAAGTCCTCAAATGAAAATCACCCTTTGTTCCCCATAGGGATGCACAAAGCCACCGTTCCCATAGCAACACTACCATGTGATGTCAGAAATCAGGGTTAGGCCTTGAAGGATAAAGCAAAAAGTGAGTGTCGGCCAGCTAGCACGGAAGCTTCCTGAATAGACAGTGCTGTGCCTCAGGAGCAGAAGGAAGTGGCACGTGTGTGCACATGTTGTATCATTCTTACTATGCTTGAGAATCGTAAATAATCTGTTTTGTAAAAAGCGTGCAATTTTGAGAAGTCAGTATTGTGGTGTGTCAGATCACTTAGAAAACCAGGTTCCTTTTGCATTCATTTACATCTATTTTTGGAAATTAAAGGTGAAAGAATTAATTTGCCTATATCCTTAAAATACTGAGACTTTTGCTATTGATGGGGGTAGGTAATGATCAAGAGAGATAGGAAGGTACAGGACAGTTTAGTAAAGATCTAAATCATATGAATGAGCATGTTTTTTTATGAGACTCAGATATTTTGTGTTTTTAAGAATTCAAAAATAAACATTATATAAATACATGTGAGTTTGTTTTAAAGACCATAGATTTTATGAAAATTCTGGGTTGTCAAGTGGAGATTGGGGTCTCTCTTTCAGTTTCCATAGAACGCAGTCAGAGTTCACATTGGGAGACTCTGCCTGGGCTCTTGTAGGGTCATGCTGTGATGGAAGGTGTCGTGTGGGGTACCTGACATTCACCAGAGGAACTAACTCTGTGTTCGTTTTTCCTTTTTCAAAAAATAGATTTCATAGAGAAAAATGTGATTTTGTCTTAGGGGAAATTTTTAGCCTGGAAGGGATTGAAATAACTGTTGAATTTACAGATTCTTCATTTACCCTCTTGTGAATGTCATGACCTTAGCCTACAAAAAAGAAAACAATAAACTTCACACTTGCTAAAATATTGTCTTTTGATGCTACTGCTTTCTTTGTGTATTATATTTGTTATTCAGAACAAATGAAATACTCCAGTGTATTTTGTTTATTAATGCTATTTATGCAAGATCTTTCAAATGACAAAGTTTACACACATGCATGCATGTATGCAGGGGTGTACTTTACACATATGCACCAATGTATAATAGTACTTTATTATTCCTATGATACATACAACAGATAATTAAGGCAACTCAACTTCACAACCTATGATAAAATGTATTTCAAGCTATATGAGTTAAAAAATTGTTTAAATAATACATTCATATTTTATATTTTAAAATGCCTTGTACCATCTGCTCACTCTTACCAAAAATGTGACATGGGTGTACTCCAGAGATAAGATAAATGTGTCACAATAAGAGGAATAGCTAAGCAGATAGGGTGTTCACACTATTTCAGGCATTGGACTGGTTGCTTTGGACTCATTCTTTAATCTTCTTGGCAAATTTCAGAGTGAGAGCTTTTATTCCCAATTTATTGGAACATTGATAGGCAAAACCCCTGACTGGAATAATAAGCTGTTCTGGGTGTCAACATAGGTTTTGCTGGACATTGAAATGAAACTTTAAAAAAACTCTCCAAATGCTGCCTATAAGATTAATGAATGTCAATCACCTCAGAAACCGAAATCCGGTTGTGCTGCATCCACTCCATCACTAGGGAAGGTGGTGATCACATGAGGAAGAGATGCACCTGCGGGAACTACAGACACCACTCAAAGGACAAGCTAGTGGTGACTAGAAAGGAAACAAGAGCATGCTCAAGGTGAAATTTCATCATTACCATTGTCTCACAGGTGACATGACCTCTAAGCATAATAGTGAATCTCCCCTAAGGGCCAAGAATAGCCTTGAAAAATGTTATTGTGACCTTTCTTTCACTGTTGCCATGGAGTTATGCTTCTTGCCTCTTGGTGGAAGGTCAATCCTGTATTTAAATGGAGTGAATCTTGAACATATATAATGCATATAGTCAACTATTATTTCTTTGCAGGAGGTTTATTACAGGGTTTGGTATGCAATCTCAATTAGATGTCTGAAGAAAAATAATGCTTTTATGTTTAGGGCACTTAATAAGATTCTTTGAGTGAGATTCTCTCTTTAAAATTCCATGAATTTCCCGATAGCCTTTGAAGTTGTTTTTGTCTGAAACAAGTCTTATTTTCTCCCTTCTTTAAGGAAATCTTATCTTTCAACCATCTACTACAGAATAACTTTCTTTTATGTTTATGTGAAAATAGATGCAATTATTTTATAATAAGTCCATCACTGTAAACAGCCCTATAATTTTTAGACTTTCAAATGTCATTATCATAAACACAAATCAGTGCTTATTCTGCTCTTGTTTGGCTTTGAAATGGCATTTAGCATCTGCGTGACTCTCTAACCTCTATCGGACTGGATTACCTTTGTGAGTAAATTCAGTTTCAGTTAGCATGTTACTGTGGGTTCCATACTGCAGTTATTCAAATTCTTGATTCTGCTGATATGTGAAAGCAGCCCACTTTGAACATGGAACCTGTCCTTTTATTCTATTGGAAAGTGGGTGGAAGGAAAGACATATTTCACTCAGGGTGTTTGTTCAAGCAGACTGAAGACTGCTGAGGGACTGTGCCTGACTGGGTGGTGGCCATCTGTTTTCATTTTCCTTCACAATAAGATCTTTAAAGATGGAAGTTTATTAGGCTACATTTAATGCTAAGGGCCCTTATAGATCATTTTGCTGTATACCCCTTTTGAGTCCTAGAGAGACAATTAATGATCTTGAATTAGCAATAGATGTGAGCAGGGCTCTAGCCATGTGTGTGGCTTCTCCCCACATCCTTCATAATTGTATGCTGACTGAAGAAGAGCAGAGATACGTTCTAGAGTATGTGTAATGGATCATGAAGATGTGAAGCAGATTCATACAGGCACAGTTGTACGGGCACAACTCAAATTTTTCTAGCATTTATAATTTCCTTCCTATAATGTGAAAACCCTTTCCCAAGTATTCTGGAGACACACAAAATTTATTTACTATCAATGAAAATTCTACATTAAGTTATAAATTCAATTTCCAGTTTGGTTCTAATGTACATTTATTTGTTTCTGTATCTGTTTCTACAGATATGAGTTGGGAGATGATTTCTTCTTACTTAACTTAGGTGAGGAGGGATTTTCTGACCCTTGGGAATTTGAGGCAACACGTTGGTGTCGTTGGGATAAACCATTTGTTCAGGACAGGTTGAAGCCTCATTTTCCTTCTGATGAACCTGGTGCTAGATGCCTGAAAATGCATTTTCACTCTAAGGAAATCATCAAACCTCCAGAAGTGATTTTTAAACAGGGTCTCTACAAGTGTGTGTTTTTTAAAAAATTTTTATTTATTTATTTATTTATTTATTTTTATTTATTTAACCAGGAACCTTCACCTTGGCTGCCTCTAGACCTTGATGGTGGAACTTGACGTAAGAATAGAAAGTTTCTCAGTCTTTCTAGCCTCTGAGAACTCCTCAGACTTCCCGGATCTACTCCTGGAGTGTGTCCCATAACTCATCTTTGCAGCATCTTCTGAGTCAAACTCAGATAATGCTAATTTGACCACTGAAGAAGTAGAAGGTGGGATAGCTTTGTAGGGTAGGTGTAAAATTGCTTTCCACATACATTATTCTTTGATTTTTGCTTCATTACTTCATAGGAATAATCATAAAATAATTGTGTGTGGCTCTGGGTTGCAGGATACAGATCTTTCTCTCAAAGTGTGTAGGAGCACAAACTGAATGGTAAACCATTAAGTGAAGGCTCCCTCATTTCTAAGTTCTGCAAGGTATAATTTCATGCTTTGCAGAGCAGGGAACTGGAATTAGGGTAAAAGTTTTTTTTTTTTTTTTTTTAATGGTACAATTCTCTATAGTAGCTTTCCTGAAAATAAGAAGTTAAAACTTAATAACTTAATATAATACATTTATTTCCTAGTAATTTCTGGGATTAAGGCATCCCGGCACAATGTAGTGGGATCTGCTGTCTTTGGTTCTCACAGGTTCACAGTCGTCTCAAGGTCCTCCTGAGAGGGCTCACTTTGGACCTGTCGGCAGGACCCTTTCTGATGAGTTGTTGGCTGAGCTCCTGTTCAGCTGTGGGCTGGTGGCCTCCCCCGGCCCTTACCACCCAGGCCATCTTGGGAGCACCTAACAGTGAGCTGGTATCATGAGAAGAAGCCAGAGAGGACAATTAATCTTCATATCATCTCAGGTGAATTTAACTGTTGTATATATATATGTATATATATATGTGTATATATATATAGTTGCTGATAGATTTAAAATGATCTATACTGTTCTATTGTGTCTGTTATTATTCCTTTTCTTGCATTTTGTTATTTTGCTAAAGTTTCCTTTATTCCCTAATGTGTTAGTCTGCTTTTCATCACTATAACCAAAATACATATCCAGAACCACTTAGAGGAGGAAAAGTTTATTCTGACTCACACTTTCCCAGTCACGGTCCACAGTCAGTCAATTCTATTGCTCTGGGCCAAAGGTGCAGCAGCACAATAGGGCAGAGGGGTGTGACACAAGAAAGCTACTCAGCTTATGCCAGTCAGAAAGCAGAGAGAAGGCAAGGGGCCTGACAGATGGACTCTTCCAAGGCCCACCCCCAATAATCACTCCTTACAGCCACACCTCACCTGCCCTTGGTTATCACCCAGTTAACCCATTCAAACTAGCATGAATTGATTAGTTTTCAGATATCATAATATAATCATTTCACCTCTACATGTTCCTGAATTAACAAGAGTTTATAGCAGACACCTCATATTCACCCCATAATACCTACTTTTGCCTTTCTCTTTATGATTTATGTATATACAACAACATTTTTGTTTTTGTTGTTTTTGCTTACAACATGGGGCAAATTGGGATTTTTTTTTTTTTTTTTTTTGAACAGTGAAAGGACTTTAGCATATTTTAAAAGCCTTCTTTTTCCAACTTTTTTTATTTCTGTTGTCCACATGAACGTGAGGATAAGCAGAACATAGTGGTATGGCCAATATAATAATGGTCTCTCAAAACTGTCCCCAATCCTAATCTCTAGAACTTCCAACAAAAGGAACTTTGAAGATGTGATTAAGGATTTTGAATCGCAGAGATTATCCTGGATTATTGGGTGTGTCCAATTTAATCAAAGGGTTACTATAAGAAGGAGGTGGAAGGATCAGAGTTAAAAAAAAAAGAGAAGTGATGAGGAAAGATGAGGTTGCAGTATGTGCTTTTTGAAGATGGAGGAAGGGATCATGAGCCAAGGGATTCAAGTGCCCTCTGGAAGCTGCAAAGTGAAGAGATGGGTTTTCCCCTAGAGTTCCAGAGGGAAGGAGGTCCTGCTGATACCTGAGTTCATCCCAGTAAAATTCATTTTGGATTTCTGCCTTTGTGAACTGTAAAACAATAAATTTGTGTTATATGAACTCAATGTTTTTAGAATTTGTTATAGCAGCCTTAGGAAACTAGTAGGGCTTTTGACACCTGGAAATAGGGTACTTGTGCAAGAAATACCCAAAAATGTGGGAGTGGCTTTGGAACTGGGTAATATGCAAAGACTGAAAGGCTTTAAAGCCCCATGATAGAAGAAGACTTGATTCCCTTGAAGAGAATAGTGGTAGAAATATGACTCTTGAAGGCTCTGCTGTTGAAGCTCAGAAAGAAGTGAGGAACACAGCCCAGAAAATCTATGTCTCCTTAGTGAACACCTAAATCACAAAACCCAGACTGTTGGCACAAATGCACGTGTTAATGTGCTTCAGGTGATAACTTAGAGAAAAATAAGGAACATGTCCATCAAAGCTGGAGGAAAGAGGATCCTTGCTTTATAGTAACAGAAAGTTTAGCTAAGTGGGTCCTACAGCTGTGTAGAAAAGGCAGGATTTGTAAGCAACGAACTTGATTATTTAGCTGAAATTTCCAAGCATAGTACTAAGGTATCAATTATTATTATCTCAGATTATACTAAAATCTGAGAAAGGAAGGATAAAATAAAGGAATAACTGTTAAGCAGAAAGGAACCAGAACTTGATGATTTGGAAAAGTCTTAGCCTATGCAGATGGCAGAAGATATAAAAATTAAGAGAGTTATTATCAGGAAAGCATATTCTGGAGAAAAAGCCAATGGTGCGTAATGTTCAGACAATCTTTGGTTTTTTCCTTAGTAGTATCAAAATATCAAACTACAGACACATACAGATTAGATACTTGGCTCATGGACCTTCTCAGCCAGCACAGCAGAAGCTAGAGATGAAGATGGGGTTACCCAGAGAAGACCTAGGGAGGAAGTTCTTATCTAAAGATGGGAATTTCTATGATATATATAGGAGACCCATACAGTTATGAGATTGTTACATGAGCAGGAACACTGTTAGCTTATAAGAAAAAGAACGAGAGAGGATGAAATCCACAAAAATTGTCAGACTCTCAAAACTGTATAAGCCAGAAAAAGGTTGATAGAAGTATTCACCTGCAGACAGGTGCTACCCTTCATGAAAACAGGACCCCTCTGCAGGCAGAGCTATGGCAAGTAGAAGTGAAGAGACTCAAGTCACAGAAGATTATTCTCAAGTCTTACAACCTAATGGAGTTTGTCCAGTTGGATTTTGAAATTGCTTAGAACTGGTAAGGTCTCCTTTTTGTCTTTATTTGCTCCTTTTTTTAAAGGGGAATATCTATAACTGTTACCCTCTTACCCATCCCACCATTGCATTTTGGGAGTCAAGAGCTTGTACCTTGGGTTTCTGAGGATCACAGGAAAGTTTTAATCCAGATTCTCACCTATACCTGACTGAGATTATTTAAATGATGAGATTTGGAACTTTTCAAAATTTTGAGATTTGCATGTAATTTTGGACTTGATGCTGGAATGTGTTGAGACGGGGTCATTTTGGGGTGATATAAATATTTTCATTATGTGGAACTTTGAGAACTAGAGGATGGACCATGAGAGGCTGAATTGTGATCCCAAAACATATCCATGTACTGATTCCTTGAATTTGTGAATGTTACTTCATTAGCAAGGGGAACTTTACAGCCATATTTAAATTAAAGATCTTGAGACAGGGTGATTAGGTGGATTTTCCCAGTGAGACCAGTATAATTACAAGGACCCTTGGAATTGGAAGAAGTAGGGGAAAGAGGAAGAAAGAGAAGCCAGCAGGAGAAAGACTTGGCTGGCATTGCTACTACGTTTGAAGATAGAGGAATAGCGGCAAGAATAGAGAACTCTAGAGACCCTTAGGAACCAGAGAAGACCAAGAGATGGATTCTACCATGGATCCTCCAGAAAGAAATGCATGTTGCCAACATCGTGATGTTAGTTTAGTGATATCCATTTCATACTTCTGACTTCCAGAATTGCAGCATAATAAATTTGTGTTGTTGTGAGCAATTGAGTTTTTGTTGTATCAGAAATAGCAAATGAGTAGAAGTTTATTAAAGCAGAGCTGTTAATAATCTTCAGTGTTAGTTGGGCACAAAACTATTCTTGCTCATTCATTATTCTGCACGATAGGTCTTTTGAGTGCTAAGTGTTATAAATGTGAAACAATTCCTCTTAAATGATTTTTAAACAGATATTAAAAGGGATTGGGGGGTAGGTTGGTGGCAGCCAGGAGCAGCTGTTTTTCATATGACACTGATAGGGAAAGGAGTCCACTTTTACTTCCATGTTGAACTATGCTGGGTGCCGGTACCATGCACATCTCTCAGGATAAGCTCAAGAGCTTCTAGACTTGCAGAACCAGGAGATAAACAGGTGATTGCAGGAGGGACCAACACTAGTGATGGCAAACATATCAGTCAGTGCATGAAGCTGTAGTAGCACAAATTTCTCTGACATGATCTTCTAACTTAATGGGAAAATGATTAAATCAGTATTCTGCATGTTGAACAAACACTGTGGGCCAGGTCCAAAACCAAACTTACCTGAAATACTTGCCTGTTCATACAGAATTCTTCTTAGAATGAGAGAGTGATTATTTTTGTTTATCGGAAACACAATCAACAGAAAAGTGAATGTACATAATATAATTCTTGTTTTTGAAAGGGCAGAATAAATCTGTAGGAATGAATTTGAAAAGGCAAGTAAGAAAAATAATGTTGACACTAATAATGTAGTTATGGCATTTTTAAAAGCAATATATGGCTCAGGAACTGATGAGTATAATGTTTTGTGATTGTAATCAGTAGAGGAGGGACCAGTGAATAAGGGCAGCAGGCAAAATGGTCATATGTTTTGGTTTAATGATGGAAAAATCAAAAGCAGGAGAATTGCTTTAGTGAACACTGTGGCAAAGAGGAATTGAAAAGCATCTGCTCATGGAAATCTTTGGGTAGGTCTCTGGAAAATGGCCAAACAGTAAGCATCTCAAGGACATCTTCCCAGCTCATGTGTCAATGATAAGCCCGGAGGGGACCCTGTGCTCCTCTGTCCTTAGACCTTCACAGGTTTCCCCTGGCAAAAGGCACAGCCAACGAAGCACCCAGGAAAGCTTTCTTGAAAATACTCAGCAGAGTCAGCTTTGGGGTTTCATTTAGATTTTGGGTTTTTTGAAAATTAAGATGCAAGGCAGAGAATCAGTGCCAACATTCTTGTTAATTGCACAGAGAGATAAAACACACACACACACACACACACACACACACACATACACACACAAAATTGTAGACGGTTAACTATTAAAGAGGTCCTGGAAATAATTCTCAATGATGCTTTTCATGTTTGAGAAACAAAATGATGTGACTCATCCAGGTTCCCATCACACGCTCAGAGCTGCCGTAAGACTCAACATGGACCATCTCCCTTCCGGTCCAGCTGTCATCCCGCTACACTGTGGACATCAACAGATGCAGGTGCTGGTTAGGAAGGAAATGGGGCAGCCTTGCCCTGGTTACTTAGCTCTGCTGCTTTGCAGGTATGGCAGCCTCCACATCACTGAGGATCCATTTCCAGACTCCCAGTGGGTGTCTGAAACTCGGAGAGAATCCCATCCGAGATATACTATGTTTTTTTTCCTTCTTAGTAATGACAAAGTTTAATAAATTAAGCTCAGTAGAGATTAATACTGACTAAAAGTAAAGCAGAGCAGCTATAACAACATTTGAAAATAAAATTGTGTGAGTGTGGTCTCTCCCAGACTACCTTTTGTACTGCGCTGGGAGATGATGCAGTGCCTACCCAAAGTGGAAAAATGTAGATGCTGGCGTTGTGACACAGGGGTAGGCTCTGACGTAAGGGCTACGTGAGCACAAGCTCCATGGTACTGCAGCAGCCACTCTGGTAACCAGGTGGCTACAACGGAACTGACAGGTGGGTGGCATGAACCATGCCGAGATACTGGACCAAGAGATGAATCAGGTTCTGGGCAGAACCAACTGGAATGGAGCAAGATTTCATCATGGTAGTCAGAAGAGTGTGCAATTTAAAGCATAAATTGTTTATTTCTAAAAATTTCCACTTCCTATCTTCAGCTCATGATTAAATGCAGGTAATTAAATTCATTGACTAGAACACATCAAGAATTCTTGAGAGCTCCTGGGTACAGTGCTAGAAGTCCTTGCAGGATGCTCCTATGGTAGACATTACAGAAAGATATCTATCCCCCTCCCCCTTAAGGTTCTGGTCCTGCCATTAAAAGTTAAGTTGCTTGACCTTTCACATATGTGAAATGGGTATGATGTGAATATCTATCTCATAAGGCTGTTGCAAAGGTCATACAAAATAATAGGTGAAGCACCTTCCTCTCATAAATGCTTTCTAGTCAACCCTAGGTTATGACCTAGTGTCTCAATTTGTATGGCAGTTTCCCAAGGTTCTGGGGATGTCCCACTGCTAGACCCTTCGGAAAAGCCAGTTTTCTGATCTCTGGATTGTGTGTCCATGTTTTCAGGCTGGGTGGGAGCATCCTTATTACAGACTAGCAGCAACTACTATTCAGTCTTCATCTGGGCACAGTGGTGCACACCTGCAATCCCAGAGACTTGGGAGGCTGTGCAAGTTGGAGACCAACCTGGGCAACTTAGTGAGACTGTGTCCCAAAATAAAAATTTACAAGGACTGGGATGTAGTTCAGTGGTGAAGCACCCTTCGGTTCAATCCCTGGTACCAAAAAACAGCAACAACACAAAATCAGAAAAGACTCGGTTATTCAATATCCATACTTGTTTTAGGTAACAGAGGTTTCCACAGAATCGGCTCAGCTTTTTAGAGACATGGGAATTAACGTGCCTTCTCCTATTGTTTTTTTCCTAGAACTGCTCTCATCATTGATTCCCAAACTGTGAATTGCAGACTCGTGCGTGTGCACACTGCGATAGCAGCAGATGCCTGAACCACAGCATCTCCAGCCAGACAGACAGTGTGTTTCATGCACTTTCCTGTCACCATTCATGTCGACCTGGGTGCACGTCTTGTGTCTCCAACACAATCAGCCCAGATGTGAAGAGCAAGAAGGTAAATAAGACAATCTTAGAAGAGGCTGACATTTTGACACACAATGGGACATGACAAGTGACATGCACGGAGCTTGAGACAGGGACAGAGTATTGCAGAGGGAGACGGGGGAGAGGAGCCCTGCAAGGAATCCTCCCAGGATAGGAAAGCTTAACTCAGGCCACTGCGGGCAGCTTGGGCTGGGGATGGTTGTTGCAGCCAAGGGAGGGGCAAGAGCAATCACAAAAGTTAGTGGATTTAGAGCCTGTGTCTCACGGACTAAAATTTACTTTTATCAATTAAGTGAAAAGAAA
>JAJEJO010000207.1:1853819-1972307 GCA_020662805.1 Glaucomys volans
GGAAGGAAGGAAGGAAGGAAGGAAGGAAGGGAGAGAAAGAAAGAAAGACGGTTCTTCCAGCTGTTCCATAACCTGAGGAACTCCAGGAAAAGGTAAATTTAAAAGCTGAAATAAAAAGTTTCCTAGGGTAGCCCCAGGTATTTTGCTAGACTTGTCCATAAAGTGAGCGAATGTCCACAAGGATGATTTTCAACACCGCTTCTAGGTACTATTTTTCTAAGACAACAATGAAACAATAGTCTTTTATGATAACCATTGCTACTTGGAAACAAAACACTTTGCCGCCAGCTCACAGATGGACAGAATTCCTGGTGCCAGAGCCTGTGTACCACTGGAGCAGGTGGGACTGCCGCAGAGAAGGTCTTGGTGAGTCCTGCATTGATTTAATTCACCCAGAAGTAAAACACACCCACACTGCTTGTGTTTCCTAGGAGAAAATATGAATAAGATAAGGGAGGGAAGGAACAAAGCGCTCTATGGAGAGAAAGAGAGAGAGAAAGAGAAGGGGAGAGAGAGAGAGAGAGAGAGAGAGAGAGAGAGAGAGAGGGAGAGAGGGAGAGAGAGAGAGAGAGATCAAAGACGCTTTTGACCAGTGACACTGTAGGATGCATCACAGAGTCCAGGCAGAGGGAGAGTAGCAGAACAGATGCTCCTCTTCCCGCTGCCTCTGCTTGCCCCCAGCCGTCTCCCTGTCACTCTGTCATTAAGGCCTCTGCCATGGGGAGGCGTTCAATTACCATTTTACCTTCTGCCCTTAGATTTTGGCTTTCTGAAAGGAACACTTGTCTTCTTTGCCTGGGCTGGTGCAGTAGCTAATCGAGATCAAAGGCTTCGGGGCCCCATGTAGGGCTAAAGCCATTATGTTAAATCCATCTTGCCAACTGGTCAAAAAGGAATGTTCCTGATTGATTTTTTTTCTAAATATACGTATGGGTTGGAGACCCATCAAGAGTGATTATTTCTGACAGCAACTAGTGCTGCCCACTGGGGTGCTTCATCATTTTTACCATTATACTTTCTTGTGCATCTATGTAAAAAACACTCTGAAAACAGCTGTTTGTGTATCAAATGATACTTTAACAAGGAGCTAACAGGCGTGAGATGCAGGATGGAGCTGTCTAAGGCTTTGTTGTTCTGTCTTCAATTAAGGGGAACATCCACTGTGAGGTCATTAACAGGAAAAGGACTTCAAACACAAAGAAAGTCTAGAGGAATTAAAATGGCAAGCATTTTTTAACAAAGGATAAAAAGACAGAGGAGCCTGAACTTTCAAAGGAGTGTTTGTGCGCATGTCCCCTGAAGTCTGTGAGCAGGAAGAAGAGAAGTGCTCATAATTGGCTGGAGCCTGGGTTGGGTCATGGAAGCCCAGTGGCCCAGGCAGGGAGTCCAGGGTTTGGTTGGATGGGAAGCCACTCAGAGCTGTGGGAGGGCACTGAGAAGAGAGGCAGCCCTGTGGAAGACAGATCAGACATGGGGGAAACCAAAGGGCAGTTACAGGCTCCATGGTGCTGGTAAGTGACAGATGATGTCTTTGGGCCAGAGAGTAACAGATGTGTCTTTGCAACATCAGTAAAGAAGAGCCTGGGGCATTGTCATCCATTCTTCTGTTCCCTTCTCCTTTCAATACATTCCCCATATCTATCAGAAAACAGAGCACAACCTTATTACTCAATGTCATTGCACCCCTGCTTCCGACTGGTCCCAACAGCATCATCTTTATTATAAGTGTGATGCTTTTAGGTGTGGAAGGGTGATTGAATGAAGCTCTCCTTCTCTCCCCATAACTTTCCTCCATTTCCTTTTTGTAACAGACCCTTGCACTACATGCTTCACCGCCTTCTTTTCCCCTTGGATTTCAGCAGGTTGAACTAGGAAGGAACACAAGACTATTTTCTAGATTGGGGCATGAAATCAGAGTTGTGTGTGATCGCTTCTTACATTCAACTCCTTTTTTATTATTTCATGGATTGGGGTGGGGGATCTATGGTGGAACCAGATTTGACTCTGCAGAGCAGAGCAGAAGGAAGATCCTAGAACAAGAGAAGGGACTGATTCTTAGGATGACTTCATGGTACAGAATTGTCTCCATTCCCTGGAGTGTCTATGTACTTAGTATTAGGTGAGGGAGGTAGATGTCTGTCTCATGTGAGCCACGGTTTCAACTTGCCCAGTGCCCTGGCTAATACTGTGGTCATCTGCACAGAGGTTCCCTGTCAACAGGAAATTCTGAGCCAGCAAACTTACTGGACTTGATCAGAAAATACATCACATTAGAGAAAATCCTACTAACTATCTTGCAATGCCTGAGAATTCTTCCAAATTTTAATTTGTATAACTTACTTAGGGAAGGGAAGGTGGAAGAATCACTTTTGCTTATGGACATCAAAGGATCAAGACAAAGGTATTAATATGAGTAATATATTCAAAGTTGAAAAAAGTAAATATTTTTTGTAAATGAAAAGCTTGAATAACTGTTGTCTTAAACAATCATTCACTTATTAAAAAAGGTAATTCTACCTTTATTCATATTTCTTTCTGTTAGTTCCATTTTCCTGGAAATTATCAAAGCTAAAGGATAGTTATTTTGTTTATTTTTTTATGAGATAATAAGAATCTTCTGGTGTATTTTTTTTTTAGTAGAAGGAGAAATAAAGCTAGTGGTGACATAAAATAAAAGAAAGAAAGGTTCCCAACAACTTGGGAACACGGCAAGATGGATAAACAGACAGTGGGTTGGAGATGTCACAGGTGAACTGGGCAAGCTTCACCATGCTAGGGATGGATACCCAGCCCTGACTCACAGGGAGGATGATTTATTGGACACCTGCCTAGGATATTCCTCTAACAAGAGGCAGCATAGGCCACTATTAGAAAAAAACAGCACAAAGAAACAAGTGATCCCCACTACTGTGTTTTAACTTGGCAGGTATCTTCAGGAACCTTTGGATTTGAATTTATTCTGTGGATTATCCCTGATTCCATGAAGCTTCCATTCTAGAGCTTGTCTGCTTTTCCTATAGGTTTGAAATTTTTGTTATAATCATGTGCATTTTTTTCATTTCCCTGCCATTGAGTGTTGGAGATTCTGAAATCCAACTTTGTCATCATTACTGGTTTTCACTACCTGACAGAACCCATTGGATTTTTTATCATTCCTCCTTCTCTATCAGAAGGTAGCTACTTTCCAACTCAAATGATGGTGATTATTCTCAAATCATTTTGAATTTCTTTATAAAGGAAAAGGTGCTATAGTAGAATGTAAATTATTTTGGTAAAATAAGCATACATTATGTGTTATCTATTATCTTCTCCATTTCTCCCCATCTTATAATTATTAGAAAATAAAATGAGTTTTTTTGATGAGCTTTGTCCCATTAGTGTCCTTAAATGTCAGAGTTGGCTTCTGTGGTGGTTTCCTATAAGGCTGAGAACGTAGCTTTAAACTGGGTACGAGGTAAAGGGAATTTATTTTAAACTATCTCCAACTATATTGTGCCTCCAGGAGCAGTGCAGCAGCATACATTTTTGAAGACTTCTGGAGTTTTCTTTGTGAGATACTCTTTTTTACCTTAAGGGTAAACATTGCTGTGCTTTTCTTTTCCTTTCTGTTTTTTGGCATTGCTTTGAAAAAATAAGTATTAAAAGATGGTTCTTATTTCCAGTTCATATTGCATTTTAATTTTATATAATTATTGCACTATTTTTTTAATGATCTTTACCTGGTCCACTTTGACATGGTCCAGTCCTGTGAAGAATCTTGTGTTCATTAATCTATTTGGACTCACTAACCTGCACTGTGTAGCTTATCCCCTTTCTGCAACAGACCTTTGTAAGAGGCCTGAATGAAGTAGTGTAGATAGCACTTCATCCACACACACTTGTAAATACTGTTTCCATCTTCATTAGGGTGGCAAAATTTTCAATACAGTTTTAGTAAAAGATCCAGTGTGGTATAATAAAGAGGGTTAGAGTTTTGTGTTAGAGTCTAGTCCTCTCAGATCCTTCATCTTTAGGATGAATATCCTTCATTTTTAGAATGAATATCCTTCATCTTTAGGATATAAAACTCTCTGGCAGGAAGCATTATATAAAATCTTTGAATTTTGCCTGGCTCTCAATAAGTGCTATGATTTATAGTTACTACCATGTCTATCTAAGCCCCCTAATTCTGGTTTTCCTTCTGAGTTGTATTCAGAATTAGAAATGTCTAGTATGTTGAATAAATCATTATTCTTGGTAAAGTGCTGGATTAGCATGTCTGGAAAACATTCTGAATCATGGTAAACTTACCACCCCAGTGCCAAAACCCAAGACCTCATCTCAGTGGCTTACCTTCTTGGGAAATCTCTAGCATCACCTTTTGTTCAGGCTCCTACATTTATCACATTATTATCCACCCAAGTAGATGCCAGATAGCAAATAAGAACACACAGCTCCATCTTATTGTCTATGTTGGAAGACAGAAAGAAGATCATACAAATGGACATAATATAAGTAATTGCATATGATACAAGTTTTCATGGCAAGTGGCCACCATATTGAATCCCAAAAGATCAGCTCAGCACTCTGCTTTTAAAGAAGAAATGAACCAATGTGGTAGGAAAGGACAAAGAGGATGTTATAAAACTTCCAGGAACTGGGCAGGGATGCAAGCACATCACACAATTTCAGCTGTTCCTTTGAATGGATGAGAAATTAAAACATAATGGAATGCTCTATTCACTGAAAAAAAATGCAACTAATATCGGTTATGCAACTTTTATTTTCCCTTTTCCTTTTGATACAGGGATTGAACCCAGGGGCACTCGGTACTGAACTATATTCTCAGTCTTTTTTTTTTTTTTTTTTTAATTTAAGACAGGGTCTCCCTATTTTACTTAGGATTTTGCTAAGTTGCTGAGTCTGGCCTTGAACTTGAATCCTCCTGCCTCAGCCTCTCGAGTTACTGAGATTACAGGCATGCACCACTATCCCTGGCCTGGTTAAGTATCTAATTAATAAGTGCAACAAAAGAAGAAACACATTTCATACTTCATCTCTCTGTTGAATAAGACGTTTCCACTATGCTTAGGCACATTTTCTCATTAAAAGCATCTTTGTGAATCTTAGAGACAATAGATTTTAGAGCTAGAGAAGGTTTCAGAGACTATCTAGCTAGCTCCTGCAGCTGATGAGAAAACTAAAAGCCGCGCTGCACAGCAACTAAATGACAAGAGTTTGGATGTGAATAAGCACCTTGAAAAATCCATAGTATTGAGAAAGGTCGGTGACATTAGATAATAGACTGACCCAACACTGACTCCATAAGCTTGAGAAAATGATGCAAATTCTAGGCCAGTTATAAAATGAGGGAGTTGAACCAAATGATTGGAATATTTCCTTCCTGCTTAAAAACTTTTACTCTAAGCAGGCGACAAAGTTAGCTTTACCTAGTTGATGACATAATTAAAAATTCTTTTAAGCATCCCCAAAATTACCTTCTTTATAATAATTCAGTTAGTATGCCAACAATATTATTATTTTTAAAATGAATTGCTCCTTCATTTTCTCATTAAAAATATTTCCATAAAACAATAGGTATATTCTTATTCTTTTAGGCATTTGGAGCTATTCTAGGTATAGTGTTTATCTATACAGCCACATAAATAAAGAGAATATGGTGCCATTCATACTGTTAATCTTGTAAATAAATTTGAACCCACGGTACATGATTTTCCTTGTGACTGAGCTGTATTTATTTTCCCTGGTGTTTATATTGGGCACTTTAGATGTCCACATAATGTGGTGCCCTATAAATACTGTTTTATTGGGGAAGACCCATTTCTTCAAACATAAAACTCCCAGACACTATACTTGCACAGTGGCAAGTGTATGGATTGGTCAGTGTTATGGCTTCCTTTCTATGAAATATTGTATTGTGGAGATGATACTAGAGTGCAAAGATTCCCACTTCAGTACAGCAGGGAGATGGATAAGAAAAAAGGGGGTGCAGCCCTATTACCTCTAAATAGCAATTTATCATGCTTCTATTCACTTTTAAACTTCAGTCTTCAGAGGCATTTTTCCTCATTTATATGATATATTTGTTTAATCATCGGAGATTGGGAAGAACCATATCAAATAGTGGGAGTTTTTTTTGTGGGAGTTATGAAACCATGGTGGGTATCCCACCCATCTCACCCCTTAGGAAATTCTAACATGTGTAAGATGAATCCTCAAGGGAGACAGGCTATCACTCAATGCCACTCTCTGAATAATCTTCTTTGGACTACCCCTGTCCATCTCTATACCAAACCTTGAGGGTGTTTCTCTCTAGTCCTGACAGCTTCCCATTTCAGTAAAGAAATAGGTTTTTGTGTTCATTCTGGCTTCTCTGAATCTTTGCTCCACAGAAGGCTTATTATTTTGTGCTCCTTGGCAAGTACTCAGTCATCACACCAGAGCAGTCTGTTGGCTTGGGGTCAGAGTGCACCCATTTGCTGAATACCCTCAAGGAACCAAAAACTCAAGGGAAATCCCAAACTCTAGCACAGTGCATTCTGGACCCGGGTTTTTATGTTCAAAGACCTGCTGGCTGTGGGTAGAGGTGATGTGTTGGGATGAGACATTGTTCTGACCGCTCTAGAATAGACTCTTGGGACTGTACCAGAATACTCATTAGAATCTAGGGATGTTTAGCCCTTCTGATCTTGGCTTTGGGGCTTCAACGGGCTTCATCAGGAAACATCTTATTCAAAAACACCGTGCTAGTCAGCTTTTCACTGATGTGTCCAAAATGCTCACCAAGAAGAACTTAGAAGAGGAAAGGTTTATTTTGGCTCACATTTCAGAGGTCCAGTCCATGGCCTGACAACTTCATTGTTCTGGGCTCAAGGTGAGGTAAAACATTATGGTGGAAGGGTGTGGCAGATTTTTTTATGGAGGCCAGAAAGCGGGGGGCGGGGGGTAGGCACAGACTTCAGGGAAGATGCACCCTTCCAGCTCATGTCCACAGTGACCCACCTCCTCCAGCACACCCCCGTCTGCCTGCACCCAATTAGCCCATTCCAACTTAGATGGACGGCTCTCAAAATCCAACCATTTCACCTCCTAACATTCTGCATCAACACAGAAGCTATGTGGGGACATCTAAAGTTCAAATCAAAGCAAGCATCTTACAATATCTCAGGATGGAGAGATTGTGTGGGATAAGGATATGCCTCTAAGGTGTTCAGGGCTTAGGAAAGGGGAGAAGGTCTGGAAAGATGGTGGAGTGGGAGTTATTGTGTGTGTGTGTGTGTGTGTCCAGTGACACAGACTAAAAGAGCTACATAGTAGGAGGTATGTGGGCTGCCATAAATACTACTTGAATGCCCTCACTGCCAAAGACATAATTCATCTCTGATACTCAGATGGAAAATGTTTTTCCCTCAATAAAAAGATCTCATTCTTTAATTTTGAAAGTCAGTAAAAGCCAGCTTAGATTATTGAGCCCTTATAGGTAGTCTGCTAAGGGCTTCATGTACAGTTTCCCATGAAATATCTGCAACAACTCTCTGTTAGGTCCATTTCACAGATGAGGAAATAAATAATGGAGACATCTGTGATTTGTTTAAAGTAACGAGCCCAGGAATGGCCAAACAGGTCTGGCACCCATGGAATGTGACTCTGGAAACAGAGTCCACACTGGCACTTTTTGTTTCTCGCAGCTGGGTTTTGGCCTCTGCTTTGCTCTTTTTTCTTCTAATTTTGAAGTTTTGAAGGTCTCTGTCTAAAAGAAGTTGTTAGCATGAAGCAGAGCACAAAACGGAGCCGTCAGGGCTGGTTTCTGGTGTATAGTAGAGGGGGTCCTGTGGATTCTCCCTCTGTAGCAAAAACCTTTAGTAAAACTCTGGTGGAGGCAAAATCCCTCACATCCTGAAGTCCCTGTGATATGTAGACACATGCATTCATTCAACAAATATCAAAGTGAGTCTCCTGTGTGCAAGGCAGTGTGCCTGGCATGAGAAACAGGATCTGCGTCCTGTGGCCTTGGCATTCTGGTGGTGAAGCACTTCATTAAACAACCCGAGGATGAGTGTAATTAATACAGGAGGAGGCTGGCATGGGGGATCTCATCAGGAAGATGACATTTGCATTTGAGCAAAGACTTCCGGAGGCGAGGAAGCTGACCCTTCAGGTTCCAAGCAAGGAGGTAGCAGAGAAACATCCCAAGGCCAAATGAATCTAATGTGTCTTAAGAATAAGCAAGAGGCAGATGTGGCTGGAACAGGGGTCCAGCTACAGAGTAGGGAAAAGAGATCAGGGAAGGAACAAGGAATCCAGAGGGCTGGGTCTTGCTCACAGGACTTGACTTTTACTCAGAATGAAGTGAGAAAGCTGTTGAGCAAAGGGGTGATATTATTTGACTTAATTTTATACTTGAAGAATCAGTCTGATGGGTTGGGGTTGCAGCTCAGTTGGTAGAGCACTCGTCTAGCATGTGTGAGGCACTGGGTTCCATCCTTAGCACCACATTAAAGTAAATAAATGAAACAACAGTATTGTGTCCATCCATAACTAAAAAATATATATATTTAAAAAAATCACTCTGATGTTTGTGGTGAGAACTGGCTAACAGGGCCTGGTAGAGGCAGAAAGAACAGCTAGAAGGCTGTGGCGATCATTCAGGTGAGAGGCTTTAAGGTTTGCACCTGTGGGGTCAAAGCTGAGGGCAGTAGACACGGTCAGGTCTGGATCCACATGGGATTTGCAGATGCCTTGGACATGAGCTTTAGAAAAACAAAGTGTACTCCAAGTTTCTGTTCAGAGCCCTGGAAGAATGGAACTGGCACCAGTTGAAACAGAGAAGGTTGAAAGATGAGCGGTTAGCAGGAGAAAATCATTAGCTCAGTTTTGGACTTGATGACTTGGAGTCACTAATGGATCAACTAATTGGGAATGTTGAAAAAGCAGTTTGATATACTACCTCGAATATAGGAGGGAGGTGGAAGACAGAAATATAACTTTGAGAGTTATCCAGATAGACAGAGAGTTTTAAGCCATAAGGTTACACCCTGTCCTCAAGGGAGAGACCCAGTGAAATAAAGAGAAAAGAGTCCCATTCTGAGCCGCAAAGAGTGCCTGCTCCCGAGGCATCTGAATTACCTCCTGCTTTACCACAAGTTGACATTTAATGCGGTGAGATTCCCAGGCCAACTCTTTTGCATATGTGAATTTTAATGATGCCTCTTGAGATTCTAGCAAACAGGAACAAATCCCCAAATTTCTCAGAGATTTCTCATGAATTCTTGATGAGACCACCTGGAGAAGGGTATGAGGTGGTCCTATCTTAGAGGGGTCCTGGCACAGTCATGACCATGTTGATCCCATACATTAGATGCACATTTCAAATTCTTTGTTTACAGAGCTGAATCTTCTGTTACAAAGTTGCTGTGTCCCATGGGGCAGTCTTATATTTTCAGTCTTATAAAAATTTTCAGTCTTATAAAATGGTGTCTGGGATCCACTACTGAGGTAGATTAGGAAACCAAGCATAGTAAAATATGTTTTTGTTGTTTTGGCAATGATTTCTTTTCCTGAATTAATATTTCAGAAACAAAACTGATCTGTCTTTGTGTAATTGCCTGACTTTTCAAAAACCTGAGTTCTGCAGGAATTTTTAAAAATATTTGTAGGATACCATTGGAAAGTTCAGGAACTTGGGGCTGAGTGGTCAGTTCCCATTTCTCAGTTGATCAGTGCACAGACGTGATTAGTGGCTCCAATTTCCACTTAGCAACAGGGATCTGGTCAGGATTAGTCATGTGAGCAAACACTTTTTGAATGTCACATTTCTTACTTGATAGTTTTCACGAGGAAGCACATTCTAGGGACTGCAGACATTTATACTAAATCCTAATGATGCAAACATTTATTTAAGTCTCCTATAATTAAACAGATCCATGATATGGTAAAATGTTCATACCTTGGTTGTATGAAGGGAAAATAAAATATGGGAAATGATTATAATGAAATGAAGAAAATGAGAAAAAAAGATGCCCAATTATGAAGTTCAAGTCATTTAGATTAGAGAGTAAATTTTAACGTGTTTGTGTTTATAGGGTATGCGTACATTTCACACACTGATTTGCCAAGGACCTGTTTTTATGTACCTTAAAAGAACTACCTTCATAAAAGTCAATTTGCAGAGAGAAAAACATTGATAAGAGTGATCATATGTTTAAATCCATTGTTACTCTTCTGTTTGAGAAGTATTCTGTTGAATCAGATTGAAATAAACTTTTCCTTTTAAAGGAGAGAAAAATTTCTGCACACAGCCTTTGCTTCGGTTTCATCCAATGTGTTCTGTTATTGATGTGGTTGGACTCAGAACCTTGATGGCCACTTGTCCTAAGAAACAACATGTGGTCAGTGAAGGGCACATCTGGAAGTGGCATCTGAATCACCCAGAGTAGACAGCCAAGGAAAATCTGTGGGAGAGGAGAATGAGGGTTGGGCAGGATTCCTGGAAGAGTAGAGCCAGGTGGATGTTTGACCACATAGGGTTTGTTCTAAGAAGGGCAGTATTACTTTGAATCTATCCCATGGAAAAACTGCAGGACTTTGAAAGGAAAGATGCAGAAAGTATGGGCAGCATGGTCTTCAGCCACAACCTGACTTCAGTCCAAACTGAGTTGCCCTTGTAAAGTGGGGAGGGCTTCCCCCACCCTCTGCAGTGGGCTGGTTCACTAACTCCATCTGCTCAATAACAGGAGGCATTTGTCTTGGGGGAAACCTGGAGGGTGGAGAGGGGTGGTCAGCACTGTGGGTTGTTTGAACCTCTGGGCCTCTCAGTTTTCTTGGGTTCAAGTTGAAATTGGTAGGCATGGAAATAGAATAACAATGTCCTCTCTAGCTCTGGAATTCTGACACTTTCTTTTCCAGGGAACCAAGTATGACTGAAGAATCTTGGAAGAATTCCCAAGTGGCCTGGGAATGTACACACCCAGCCACAGATTGTCCCCAAGATCTGGCCCTAGCCTCACCCTGTGTCCTGCCCTAGGTGACTTGAAGGCATCATCCTCAAGGGGCAGCAATAGCATCATCCACAGAAGATGGAACCAACGGCTTTGTGTCCAGGCAGTAACTGACCACTTCTGCACACATTCAACACTTTAAAAAATTCTATGAACTTCACTATTTCTAAAAATATCATGCCAACTTCACCACTAAATATAACCTCCCTCCTAGTGATGAGTCAAACACATTTTGCATCAATGGTTCTACATACTTGAGGAACTGAGCTGTTTCTCAAATGACTTATTTGTGGTGAGGATATTTTTCCATGTTGCTCCTCCAGTAGAGCTCATTTCTAAGAAATTTCTAATTTCCCTGGAGTAAAATGAATGCTTCAAAGTCAAACAAAAAGGATTTTTTTTTTTTTTTTAACTTCACGGAGACTTCTGAATCCTTTTCAAAAAACTGGCTTTTTGCTTTCGAGATCGATCTTTGCTCTACCCAGTCTCAAATATCTTTCTCTTCTTCCATTTCTATACAGGCTTTTTTTAATGGATACAAACTTAGGCGTATCAGTGCAAATCACAAGCCTCATAGTTACCCCTGTGAAGAGCTTCCAGATTCTGTTATTTCCATTTCTTCATATCCCACAAACTGAAGTTTTCTCAAAATAAGTCTGTCCTCAAACACCACAAAAATTCACCAAAACTTATCATTATTATTAAATTCCTCCTGGTGCTGATGAAGTTTCCCCATGATGCCGAGGGCTCTGGCCCAGGCGGTCGGCTACCCTGGGTGACAGAGCTGTAAATGCTACATCTGCTGCTTCTGTCTTCTGCATCCAGCTTAATGTCAGTGTGAAACAGCTTTGGGTTATAACATTTTGGGACTCTGAAGACGTTTATTGCTGTTATTTAGATCAAAATTTGAAATGTCACGGAAATCGCTTAGCAATGAGTAAGAGGTAGCAAAAGTAGAAATGAATAAGAAGTTCCTTTAACTTTCAAAGGATCATTTAATAATTTAGTTTCCAGCTGGTTGATTAACCAGGATCACCAATTTTACTTTATGCGCCCAATGCTTCAAACCCTTTTTAGAAGCATTGGGGGTGTAAATTAAAAATTTAAACAAACAAATTACATCCTTTTCCTTTCTCAGACCACTTTGCCATAAGATGGAGTCTATAAGGGGACCATCAAAAAATGGGAAATGAGCAGACATTTGATTTGAAACACTCAGTGGTTCTTCCAGAGTGTTTGGTTTATTTCCTTCTTTCAACATAACATAATTGCACTCACTAAGCTTGCAGTCCTTACAGCCCAAGTTAATTAAAGGGGAAAAAAAGGAAGAATTATGACAGTAAAGACACTAGGGCAATCTATATGACAGAGCAGGTGTACCTGTAAGCAGCTGTGGGGTGCGTCCTCTCCTTTGGGCACCATATTGTTTTACCCTTCATATTTGTTGATGGGATTTACTGGGGCTCAGATTTTCCAACTTTGAAATGAAGTTAGACCCTACTAGCTCCAACATTCTATAGTCTTTTGAGTCTGAAGGCAGTTCCATGGAAAGCATGACTTTCTTTGGTTTCTCCGCTTGAAGATTTTGTCATGCTGAATGATTATCTGACTTTTTCTTTCTTGTTCTTTAGTTGTGATATGTGTATTATCAAACTGGGCAGAAAGATATGTTTCCTTTCATTTGTTTTTATTTTTTTCTTTGCATACAAAATTTCTTTTGTTTGGAGTAAAAGTGATTTCTTCACCATCTTATGACAGGATTGTCATATTGAATATCTACTTGGAGACAAAGAAAGGAAAAGACTGAGTTGAAGACTTGTGTATGATAAAACAGCAATTTGACCCACGTGAGGACCAGAGTCAGAGTCAATGGTTCATCTACACTGAACACCAGCCACGAATGGAGAAGACAGGCATCTACTAACAATGTATATAATAGTTATAGAAATCAGTTGACAGAAATCTTAAATGGTGACAATTTCTGAGCAGTGCCCTATAACTAATGGTTGGCTTTATCACCCATAATAAAATTTTATCCTAGTGCTGATGCAATTCTGTGGGTCGCTCATTCCCAGGTGACCTCAGTGACTCACAGACCACATTAAGGTACAGCGGGGGAGACTTCAAGCCTCCCCAGCACGGAGGTCCACATCAGGGCCTCCTTCCTTCCTTCCAAGGGGAAAGAGGGGAACTTTCCATGGGCTTCTGGTCATGGTTCTGCTGGCAGATTCATCAAATGCACTGAACGTCTACCCGTCCATGCAATGGTGCCCCTGGTAGGGCTGGAGATGGAGGGAGGTTTTTAGAAAGGATAAATTATTAAGTGATTTTTTTGGACAAGGGAGGCCTCCAATTCTTTGACAAAAACCCTTTTGTGTCGTGGTGTCTGTGGCCATTAGATGGACCACTTTTGAAAAATGTAAAAATAACAGAGTCACAGAACATTTCCAAGTCAACGTGAAGAGGAAAAATATATGCCTTACCCAGTGACGGGGCCAGGTTGGAATTCCTGGCTTGACTCCCTGATCCTTGCCACAAATTTCCTTCAGGAGCATTTTGTCATCTGGTGGAGGCTTTCTGATTGCTTCTCCCTGTGGATTCCAAGATAACAGCAGGAAGCTCTATTTTAAAAATAACCAACTGTTACAGTTAGAGTGATTAAAAACAACATCATCATAAACTAGCTCTTCCCACATCTAGTTCCAATTCATTCAGGGCAGCTAATGTCGCTCTGCATTCTCTGGCCCTGGGAAACCAGGCAGTATGTTGCTCCTCCTTTCTTGGATGGCCTTGGCCATGCACCTTGAGCTCCCACATTGCATGGCTCTTTGCGGTATCCTCCTTGTATGGCCACCCTCTGGCTTAAACGAAAGACTCACAGGGCCTGAGGAATGTATTCAGATGCTCACAAGCACTGAAAACAGAGAATGCAGCCAAAACCACTACTATCTATTTTGTATTTAAATCAAACATAGCTGAATTCTTGGAATCTGTGAATGAGGCACAGAGGAGAGTTTTGTTAGAGACGGTTTCATTAGCTCAGCTACTGACAATTATGTATAGACGCAGTTCTACACCAGGGTTCCTCCCTCCCCAAAGCTGATGTGGCGAACAATTAGAAAAGTCACATTTGTTGAAGATTTCATCGATTTTCCATCTTAATGATGTTTTCAGAACAAGTTTCTTTTTCTGAATACCATTATCTTAAAATTAGGAATATCAAGTTTCATATTCAGTGATGATATTAAAAGAACTTTCTCTGTTAGAAATTCTGACCTACCGTACTCTTGCCTGTTGCTGGTTTCCTGAGAATTTCTACCAAGTCCAGCCATTACACCTCATCTTCCATTTATCTTGTGCACTCACGGGAGAGCAATGTGGTCAGTGTGGGCACCATTGGAGCAGGTCATATTGGCCTCCTTGTCCCCTCATGGACAAACCAGCAGTCAGCTAATAAAAATGTGACATGTGCCATAGATATCAGAGCATCAGAAAGCAGAGGTCAGGTCCATTTATTCCCCAGAAATTTAAGAGATGATTAACCTCTTTTTCATCTGGTATTATGTATTAGTGATAAAGTCAATTGAATTCAGTTAGTGTTCAGACTCTGTGACAATAAATTGTGTTACTTCCTTGACTGGATATTTGCATTGGCCAATTATTTATGTGTCATGCTAACACGACCCTAATTCAATGAACTTAGGAGTAAATCCTATTTCTTGGGGATGGGATCTACAAAGGAGTGACAGTCTCCATTTCCAGTTTGAAGATACATGGGGACATCAAGCTCACTGGCCCTAAAACCTTGGGAGATTTTGATGGCTAAAAACTGCTTCTTTTATACTGAGTGATAATTCAGTTTCAAGTGGCTTCTGTCCATTGGACCTAGTTCTTTCCTTTGATGACTTAAAGTAAATCATGTCCCCTTTCATGGAGTGTCCCTTAAAATAGTTGGAAAGAGTGATTAGGCTCCCTGCTAAGCCTATTTACTTTCAATTGACACATCTTCTGGAACTCTCTGATATTAGTTGTACAAAATGGTTTTTAGATGCTTCCCCACGAAGGTGAATTCCCCAGAGGCTAGTTTATTGACTACTGCTACTAGAAACCTGGGGTGTACCACAGGATCCCCTGATTTATATAACTGGAAATGAATTCCTGCACATAAAGAATCCCCACGCTAACATAGTTATCCGAAATGGACAAGTGGGTAGAAAATAGCTCCTTTTTCATTTTTAATTTTTTTCTTCTAATCACAGCATTGATTCCTATTTTTGTGGCAACATCATCCTCAGGATTTCGTTTTGTTTTGTTTTTCAATCTCTTACTACAGATTGAACTCAGCCAGAAGAGAAGGCAGCCTCCCCTCCCGTGGCTCACTGTAGGAACCTTACCTGCAGTTCCTCCTCCTCTGCTGATGGGCCTTGCTGGCCTCGAGTGGCTGCCTTCGATGCCTTTATGTGATTATGGGGAGAATCTTCTTTCCAGGGACAGAAACTGTGTGTGCTTGTGTGTGCATGCATGTGTATGCATTGTATAAATTTTTTTAAAGCTATTTGTTTTTTCATTTGGAAAATTCTTTTCTTAACTACTTTTGAGTCCACTGAAGTTCAGGATTGTGAAAGGGTAAAACCACCCAATCCTTCCCCAATTTGTGTCAACTTTGTTTGCTTCAGCCTTTTCTTAGTTTAGCTTGGACTGTTTATGCATGTTTGGCCTGTAAGGCTGAAAAAAAGTAGCTTTGTATTTGGTAGAAGCTTAAGGTATATAAATCTTTGAGGTGCATTGGTAAGCTAATCTTTGTGGTCACCATATAAACTATCAACTTTTTTAAAAAGTCACTCCTCTTGGAAAGCTGCACAATTGATCTGCAGAAGATCTAAGTCAATCTTGGATTTGCTCCTGGAATAAATTGATGCACATTTTTTAAGGATACTTATAATACTATTAATGCTTTAGTGACAACTTATTTGCAGTGTCAAAGATGTGTGATTTATTTACTGCCTGAAGTTTAAAATTCAGGTATAAGAAGTGTTGCTCCTTGTTGGAACTTCCAACAGAATCTGAATGGTTATATAGAAAAACATCTTATAATCTAATTCTGTCCAAAACAGTGATCTACATAGAGGCGTGATCTGTGATTGAACATTGAATCACCGCATGTGTGATAGCAAGAGAATCAATTCTCTAGCACTCTGGGAATTCTGTTGGTCATTCCTCCCATGAGACCAGCATGACTAATGAATGGAGGGTGATCTGTAGCCATGTCTATCTACATCAAGAGGTTGATTATGTCTCTCCCTTCTTGTGTAAATATAGTCTTACTCTTTTGTCAGGCTTGATGGAGTCCCAGAATAACCACTGATGTGGGTACAGTGGAATCTCTGTTCAGACCCTCCCAAGCCTGTCTAATATGGCACCGCCTCCCCTCTCATGGGCACACCAGGTCCTGGGCAGTGGTCACACAGTCCTTCTCACTGAGGAACTGAAGCAGGGACAGTAACCTCTATACACAGAGAGGCAGCTCCTTCCCATCTGGGCTTCCTCACCTGATTCCCTCTCATCCAAAATCCAGCAACACCTGGGGCAGGTTGTACCAGGTGACTTCATTTGCATTCCTGACTTGTTGAAGCTGGCCTTGCTGGAGTGGGTTCCCAGAGGAGTTTACTTCCCCAGGGATTTAGAGTCCTCAGATTACCTGCATCAGGTTCTGTCACCCAAATCCCTCTCCCCCACTCTCTTTTCCTCTTTCTAAGATTTTGTTTTTTTCTCCTTACTAAAGTTAGGTTCAGTGGGAAAGCCTTCACATGCTATAAATAGACTTCATCATGTAGAAGGATCAGAAAGCACCAGCTCGGGCAGTTAAGTGAAAATGGATGAAAAGTCAGTGTGGTTGTTTGAAAAGTGGGAACACAGAAACCCCAGAGCACTGTTTGGCCAGTGTCTGTATGAGGCAGGGAGCTGGAAGGGCCACCCCACCCTGGCATGACCCATTTACAAGAGGGAAGGAGGAGAAATGCTTTCAAGATGTATGCATACCCTTGTCAAGGGTGGGGGTACACCAGAGGCCTCACCCAAGGAGCTCTGAAATACGCTCCTTGGAGGTTTCTCTTTGGAACAGACTCGGTCCAGTTAGAAGTGTCTTTTACTTTGTGAAGCCTGACTTCCCTTTGCAAAAGTTTGGATAGAAGTAAATATCTAAATAGTGATTATCAAGCCCCAAGAGTCACTTTGATTGTGAAAGAATGTTTTCACATCTTAATCTTTATGAATTAAAGTTACAAAATATGCAGAATTTTAAATTTAAGTTTGAAGACTCATTAACTAAAAAAACAAAAGTGCAAGCCCAATGTCCTCTTCTGTTTCAGGAGATGGCCCATGGGTGCCGCTCATTCATGGGTGTCCATATGTGCATGGGTCACCCCTCTCTCTGACCTTGATGGATTCCACACTCTAACTTCTGCATCTTCTTCTGCTACACCTGACCCCAAACCTCCCACAGGGGTATAATTCAAAATAGAGCAAAAACAAAGTCCAAGTGGTACTGACCATTTTACTAATATATTATGGTAATACTCTGCTCAGACAAATTACTGAAAAAAAATTCAAATTATTTGGGCTATGTGCTCCTCATTAACCTATGAACTCACCAGGGGCAGGTCTTGTATTTTGCTCTTCCTTGTATCTCATTATGTATTATTAATGTATTATTAGCTTGGCCCTGCTGAATGTCCCATAAATTTATTGAGAGAAATTATTTACATAATGTGTTCTTAAAGCTCACAAAACTCCCAATTACTCAGAATTATCTTTGAATTTTTACTCAGTTATATTTGCATTATATAGTCAAAGAAAAATGCACTAATATAGAAAAATAAAACCTTTCTATATTGGTACTCCAAGAAAAAGTAATCTCAAAATTACCAACAATCTCTATTTTACACCCAAATGAAATAGGATTCCTCAATGAATGGATCTCCACAAAAATATTGTTTCTAAAACAAGAGAAACCAATACAACCTTTGCAACAGGTTGTGATGGGAGCTTAATTGTTTAAGGTTTGGGAGAAGTGAGACTTTCAAAGTGATAAGGATTGAACCTAATAGCAATTACATCACTGAATTGTTCCTAAATGTCAATAGTTCATAATGGGGCAATAGTGCCCAGCTGGAAAATGAGGCAGGACCCAATGGAGAAAAGAAAGTGATTCTGCTATCATTCCTTCCTAGTCCAGTAGTCTCATGGATCTAAAGACAGGCTCAGCCATATAATCAAGTAAATAAACTCTCTCCTTAAGTTAGAGCAGATTCTGTCAATCTCCCCTTATGAGTTTTGCTACTGGGTTGTTCAACCACACTTTACTACTATAGTATCAACATGAAAGAAATTGTACCAGCATATTCCAAACAAGAGCTCCTTTGGCTTCTGTAAGTTCATTAACTGCCGGTGCTGCTTGACTGGTTCAGGTTATCATATTCCAACAGATGATGGCTATTGCTGGGGACATATTTCTTCATGAATAATGAAAGGAGGGGGAGAAGCACCACCAAGCAAAATCTCCTCTCCACTGTCAGCTGGCATATTTCTTTTTCATATCGTGGAGGACTCAAAAAATGGGAAAGCTGGAAGGAGATACCATTAATAATTATTTCTCCACCCCATTTCTTCTGGACCTTTATGTACCTATCTTTTCATATTCATACGTGAGTTTTTGTATGGAACTATTTATATAGTCTTGGTTATTTATTTAATATTGATTCTTCTTCCAAAACCATTCTACAAAACCCAGTAATAAGGCTTACAATGAAACAGTGGCATAAGTAAAAGAAGATGAGGAAGAAAAGAGAAGCTCTTTGTCCCTGGGTCTGCTTTAGAGACCAGAGTTTTCCAGCCAAAGATCCAGGTGAGCTGTGCCACGACTTGTTACAGGTGTGTGGAGACACTGATCCCCTTCAGCTGTCAGGCAGCAGGTGGAGCCTGGGAGCTGAACCTCAGGGCCCATGACCTCCAACAAGGAGTCTGGCACCTGTTAACCCACGGGCTGTATAAATATTATATGTCTGCTTTGATGAGAAAAATATTGGAAAACATGTTTTCAGGGCGTGGCATCATAACACCTTAGATCCTAATTATTAAATAGCCACAGGTGACTGCACTAATGTTGGCCTTTGTTCGAACTAAGGGCACTCAGGAAGAGTGCAGACAGCTTGGAAGGCCCATGACCCTTTTAGAATACATGGTCTCTTCAGCTCTCTATAGCTGTTTGAGCTGTGGTTCTTCGGTGCGGGCAGGAGGGAAAGTCTGTGTCTGCAGAGGCCCTGAGCCCTCTAAATGACCCATGGGTTGAGCCTTGGCCTCATCCTGGACTTCTCTCGTCTTTGCTTTTGGAAACTGGTTTTCCAGCTGACTTGCCTTCTCAGGCAGCTGGGCCTTCTCCAGGAAGCTCTGCTGGGCCTTGCCTTTCTGTCTTTTGGGCCCTATTCTGGAGTGAACCACCACCCACTGCTCATTTTGACCTTAGCGTCAGACCATGGAGAAGTGTAGAACTCTCACTTGTGAAAACCTCATCTGATCACTTTCAACTGATGGAGGGCTTGGCCTAGCAGGTAGGCTGTGGATTGGTAGGACCTGGGACACCATGTTTGCTACCCCCGTTCCCTCAGATGTAGGTTCAGGACACCCCCCTGTTGTTCTGGAACAATCCAGCCCAGGTGCTGATGTGGAAGCTGTGCTGACTCTGAACAGACCCTTTTGGCCACACCACATGCTCTTCCAGTTGGGAGGTTAGGGTTCAGTGCAGGTGTGCATCTTATCTCTGCTTCAGGACCCACCATGGTCCCCAAAGACTTCTATTTTGTACCATATGGATGTTTCTGGTACTGAATTTGATTGATGGAACATGATCAAATACTCTTTTTTTTGAAGGGACATAAATTTACATTCCTGTGAGTTAAAAACACATTCTTCTTCTTATAAAGAGAGCACTTTGAAGATACTTTATTAATTGCCTTGCATTGTACATTGTAACGAAGTGCTTACCTGTCATTTTACCTAAGTGCACAATGAAGTTCTTAGGGTTTCATCTACTAACATTTTCTTTTTTTTTTTTTTCAGTTCCATACCTTTAATGTAGCTCCTGCTATGTAATCACTCATTAAATTTTTGCTGAATAAAAATATGAATCTGTCTGGGTTGCTCTGTTTTCTCTTAACACCCCTAGCACAAAAATCACTTCCCTCCTTAGCCTTCATGTCCTGTATGAGGGTCTAGTTGCAAATGCCTTTTATGTGTTAGCTTTTATTCCTCACTGTGGCCCTGGGGGTAAAAACCTATCAGCATCCCCATTTTGCAGAAAAGAAAGTGAATCTAATCAAATATCCTGAGGGTTTAAATCCAGAAACACTGGGACACAAAATTAACAACCACTAGCCTTGAGTTTTTTCATAATTTGAGCTTTCTTTTCTCTATATGTATCAAAAGCTCCTGGGAACAATGAGTGAATGGTACAGTATTAAATAATAATCAGGTGAAGATGAATTGATTGGGAGCATGTAATATGTAAGGTTAAAAATAGATCCTTATAACCATCTGTTAGGACGATACAGAATTTCTTATTTCTCCCAGACTCTGCTGAGATGTAATGAAACAGTTTCTTTTGAAAACATGAAGATTTGAGAACCGAACACATTCCTGCAAAGAAAAGGAAATAAAAGAAATGTATAGTACCTTAGCAATGATGCAATAGCAATAATAAAATAGCAATATTTTGAGCCTAAAATGCCTAACTTTAATCTGCATGTGACTGCTTTTATGAGGTTAAATGTACTCTTTTGAGCTAGTACCAAGATCATTTCAAATTGAGGACTAAAGACTGAATTTTTCCTTTAATTATTCTTTTCTTCTTAGTCAAAAAGAGATATATCACACTAGTGTCAGGAATATATTTAAAGACAAAATAGAATTTGAAACAATTTTTAAGATGATTTAAAAATTATGCTTTCACGTCGATTCGGTACAATGTTTTGAACTTTATGTTTCTGATACGGAATTATTTAACTTGATCTTCCATTTTGGGGTTGATGCTTCTTAGGCCTTTCTGCATTTTAATTGCCAGTGCTGTCTAGATTCATTATTCTAATTCTGATCTTAAACCTATTCAAATTAGTTTCCTCAATGATATTTTACCTGTATTTCAAGACCTCATTAAAATTTGACCTGTCAGGACTTCCTGGGCTTTGATAGCCTTTTCCTGTATTTCCACTGTATTTGTGTCTTGCCATTTAAATGAACCTGGTCCTTCTGACTTCCGCTTGGGACTCTTGGAAGGTGAGCATTGTAATGGTCTGATATGCTCGTGGTGCCTAGCATTGTGCCAGACACCTCGAACATTCCAGACACTTGTTTGTTTCCCAGAAGCCGCAACTTAAATACTAGTGTAGTTTGCTGGACGGTTTCCATGTTTTCCCACACTTCAGGCTGCCTCTTGTACCAATATCCCACACAGAGGATGGTTTGGCTCAAATGAAGCATTCAATTCTTCTTCTGCCTCTTTCTCCAGGAGCTAGTTGAAACCTTGCTTGATTCTAGGCACACTTTAGCCCTTTACATATATTGACTCATAAATTCCTTTCAAACCCCCTAAGATACATGATCATTCACCCCATTGGAGATGAGGACTGAGGCTCAGACAAGGCAGTCAGTTTCCCTAGATTACTAGAGCAGAGATGGAGTCAGGTGACTGAGAACCCCCAAATGCAGCCATAACAGTTTCTGCAACTGTAGTGTTTGTTTGGAGGTGTTTACTGTTTGCAAAGGGT
This sequence comes from Glaucomys volans, assembly GCA_020662805.1. Classification (NCBI taxonomy): domain Eukaryota; kingdom Metazoa; phylum Chordata; class Mammalia; order Rodentia; family Sciuridae; genus Glaucomys; species Glaucomys volans. The sequence continues at coordinate 1,875,634 of JAJEJO010000207.1, forward strand.
TCTGCCTATTTTTCACTGTGTGCGCTCCTTGAGATATGTACGGTGGCTGCGTGGGGATTTGGTCCCGATGCTGAAGCAGGTGAGATCACAGTGTGGTCCTGGCTTGTCTCCAGGCTGCTCTCAACCCTAATTCAGGATGTCCTGCACTCATAGTCCCACCAGCTAACCCCAGAGGCCTAACAATCTGACAACATGGCCAATGCTCCTCAGAAGTGTGAACAGGTAAGGGGGACCAAATGTGAAGTTGTTATATGCAATAATATAACTATGCAATAATACCAGAACACAGGGTTTCCATATTTATTATTATTATACACCAAAGACGGGTTTTGCATGTATGTTCATCAAGTTGCCCAAAAAGTACTTGTTGATTACATCATTAAGATGTTCACGGAAGTAGATCTTGATTAAACGATATTATTAGAAGAGTTCCAATTTTATATATAACTATGTGCACCAAATTAATAAAGAAAAATAAATAAATAGAAGGAAGACAATGAGTAGAGGAAGGGGGTCAGGGAGAGAAAGGAGGAAAGGAAAAGAGGAAATACTAGGGATCAAAATAAAACTATGTTATATATACTTATGAATATGTCAAAAGAACCCCACTATGTTTAACTATGATGCACTAATGAAAAAGAAAAAAATCATGAACAACAACAACAAAAAGAGATATGGTATAATTTTCTCTTTAGAAATAAAAATGGACTTAGGTTTGGGCAACAAGCATCATGAAACGAGATGCTTTCTTTTCAATAACACTGCGCTTGAGTCATAAAATCCTGAAGTCATCACCAGTGCACACAAGGTTGAGTAAGATCTCACTCTCCACAATGCATGAGACGTCCCCTACATCTGTCATCCCAGCACCTGTCTCAGAATGCCCAGCTCTGGGTTTCAGAAATTGCAAAATCTGAATTCATGCACCTGTGTTCTGGGTCACTGAGGAGGTCAGGTCAGGGCCCTGTTTCTACTGAAGCCTCCTACAAGTTCTGAGTGAAAAACTGCAGATGGCTTCTCATCACGCAGGGCGATACCCACTCCAAGGAGTGCCTGGTTTTCATCCTGGGTTCCACAGCAGTCTGTTGCTCACTGCTTCTCTTCATTTGCATGTTTTCTGTCTCAGTCAGAGCTGTGCTCTGCTATTATGACTTAATGGTTTCGCGATTTCCCCAAACTTGCCAGAACTTTCTGGAATATGCTTAAAGAAAGCTGTCTTCTGCTTCTTGTTAGTTTGCATCCATTCAAGGCCTTTGTGTCAGAGCTGGAATCCATGAGTCACACTCTCTGATCAAAGGGGAGATTTCAAGGAGGAAAGGAGCCCTGGGGACTAGACAGGTTTCCTAGAATTGTGCTCCGAGTGAATTGCAGATGTTGATAGTTGGATGGCCAGAGACTGGGCCACGTTGCCTTCTCGTGACCCTGGCATTTACTCTTGGAAATCTCCAATGAGGCACACATGAGTTGCAATGAATTTCCTCCAGCTCAGCCTTCCAAGGCAGCTCCAGGGGTGGGGTGGCCGTGGGCTTCCCCTGAGCTCAGGAAGAAAACACAGGTCAGTAGACAGGAGGGCTGAGCCAGAGCCCTGTGGATATGCATGGCACTTCCTGATAGTGGTAATGTGTTCGGGGGTCACAGGTACTTCTGAGGAACAGCTGTGTGCCTTTGCTGTCTTTTCTGAACACAATATTTTGAAAATTATGCCAGAGTGTGTGCAGGTCGTCCATTTCCCATCTGCCTGTGTCGTGTAGAGGTTCAGATGGTCTCTAATAGTCACATTCTGAGATCTTGACATAATAAATTTAATATAAGAGTTTTCAATGTAAGAAATTTGAAGGGACAAAGTCCCACCTATAACAATGTCTGTTGTGGGGGTAGTGTGTGGGTACAGGCAAATTCCAGAAGTACTATTCAGTTGGATTTAGGAAACACTCTAGTAAGTCATGCAATGTCCTGCACTATGATTCAAACACCCCACTCAGGACCCTGTGTCTCTGAGCAGCTTCCACTAGACGCACCAATGAACCCCAGGGTGTCTCCTGATAAAGTCAGGTTCACTTCTGTCCCAACTGAGACCAGATGTCTCCAGGTTTCTTCTCTGTGATTTCCCGCACTTAGGAGATGAGATTCACAGCTACAGAGACCCCTTGGTCCCTCCAGAGAAAGCCAAAAATAAGACCAAGGATGGTGACCATCATTCCTCACAGAAACTTCTTTGAAAAGTCTTGTGTTTTGACATTGGTGCAAATGATAAATGGTCATTTGAAATATTTTGGAAAATATGGATAAAATAAAATCAAAGGAAATAACCATGTATGCTAGTTGTTCTTAGCTGTAAAAACCTGTTCAGTTATTTTTGTTGTGGGGATACACTCCAACCTGCATAGTTGTGGGGGTGCAAGCAGGCAATCCCCTTATTGGGAACATAGTAAAATCACTTAGTCAGTCTCTAAGTGTCGAACATTTCTGAGATTACCAGTTCTGCAAAACTAGAGCAAGGGAGGGGAAGAAGTTTGGGGGAAGGAATGATATTAGAGTGAAACAGACATTATCACCCCACGTACATGTATGCATGACTGATGTGATCCTGCAATATGTATAATCAGAAAAATAAGAGATTATACTCCAATTATGTATGGTCTATCAAAATGTATAAATCATTCTACTCTTATGACAACAAATTAGAACAAATAAAAAAATTTTTTTTGAAAGCCCAAGTTATTTATTAAAAATATTCCTAGAAAAGGAGTAACTATTGCATGGACAATTTTAGGTTTATTGTTACTTATTGAAAATCACTTTGTGGCAATTCTGTACCAAATTAGAATGAATGATATTGTCCACCTACCAAGAAGTCTAACAGAAATCAGGGATTTATTAATTTTAAAAAAAAGAAGAAAATGGATTGCAAATTTGTTAGGCAAAAAATGACACCACAGTGTTTTAAAAATTCAAAATTCTTTTCCCTACAGATGATTAAGGAATTTGTTGTTGGTGTTTTAGTCTGTTTTTCCTTTATTGTGAGTAACCCTTTGGCTATTTTTCCACTGGAAATAATTTGCCTATAATCCTTGTGGCATAGAGTTTTCTAATTTTTAAAGTATATGTTTTTTCCACTTTTTAAGCTTTTAATTTTATCCAAGTGTGTGAAATCCCAGATGGCTTATGGGCTTTACGGTGGCTGTGACCAGGGAGGGTCAGCAGGGGCTGTCTGGGTGGATGAACTGCCACATATATGGTAGGATACAAAATGACACTCGTAAACGTTAGCGACCACAGGAGAAGGCCAGTGACTGTAAAGCTGTTGTTGATCCTGGGTAGTCATCAAATATTTCAGCTTGTTTTATAATTTCTTCCACTGATTAGCTACTTGGATGATCAGCTCAATAGCAGTTAAATGTTCCTCTTAGAAAAAATAAAAAAGAAAAGAAGAACAACAAGCTATCATTTTTAATGTGGCAGATTTCACCATTTTCAATTTAGTTTTTCTTAAATTTTTTCTGGTGCTAGAAATTGACCGAGGGCCTCCTGCATGCCAGGCAAATGCTGTATCACTGAGCCACTTCCCCAGTTCTAATTTATTTTTGTCTATGGTATGAATTAAGGATCTTAATTGACTTTTTTCTCTCAAGTGTACAAATTTTTCTAAACCATTTATTGAATTACTTGTCCTTTCCTTGTTATCCATTAAGTTTTTCTCTCCTAGCATTTGCTTCTGGGAAATAGACTCTTTCCTAATGAGTAAAGGCTTTGCTCTTGCGCAGTACCACAGGATTTCAATTCCTGTAGATCTCGTTGGGCCAGCTCTCCTTCATTACTCACTCCGTCACATTTTCCCTTTTTCTTCTTTATTCTTGCTTGGGAACTTGTGTTTCCCTGTGAGTCATGCAGTCTTTTATGAGACTGTGATCCTGCCATTTGACAATAGATAGACAGAATTCTGACGAAATATGAGCAAGGACCTGGTTAAAAAAAAAAAAAAAAAAAAAGACAGAAAAGAAGATGTTTCTGGGAAGAGGCTGCAATTCTGTTTCATAGGGTGGACCCAGGCAGAAGTCAAGCAGAGGAAGGTTTGTTGGAAACATTGCTCAATGGGACTCCCCACCATTTTGCTCTCTTGATTCCGAGTTCCATTGGCAGCTGGCTCTCCTCCTTGGTGCTTCATTTATCATCCATGTTTCCTGGCTACCTCCTCAGAACAGTATTCTCTGCGTGTCTTTTCAAGTTTCTCAGACTTTAATTACTTCTGGGTTGTCTCCTACTCCCAGTACAGCCCTGTCCATTAGATATTTCCCCAATAACAAAATGTTCCATGATCTGTTCTCTCATACAGATACTTAACCTCGTGTGTCTGTTGAGCATTTGAAATATGTGTAATGTAACTGAACAACTGAATTTTACTTTAACTTTTTAAAAAATTTTATTTGTTCTAGTTGGTTATACATGACAGCAGAATGCATTTTCACACATTGTGCACATCCAGAGCATAACTTCTCATTCCTCTGGCTGTACATGATGCTGAGTCACACCAGTAGTATAATCATACGTGTACATAGAGTGATAATGTCTGACTCATTCTACTGGGTTTACTGTCCTCACTGCCCCACACCCTCCTCGTTCCCCTCTGCATAATCCAAAGTTCCTTTATTCTTCCCTATACACTACCCACTAAGGATCAGCATTTGCTTATTAGAGAAAACATTTGGCCTTTGTTTTTTTGGGACTGGCTTATTTCATTTAGCATGATATTCTTTAGTTCCATCCATTTACCTGCAAATGCCATCATTTCATTCTTCTTTGGGGTAATATTCCATCATATATATGTACCACATTTTCTTTATCCATTTATCTGTTGAAGGGCATCTAGGTTGGTGCCATAGTTTAGCTATTTTGAATTGAGCTGCTATAAATATTGATGTGGCTGCATCACTGTATTACACTGATTTTAAGTCCTTTGGGTATAAACTGAGAAGTGGGATAGCCAGGTCAAATGGTGTTTCCATTCCAAGTTTACTGAGCAATTTCCATACTGCTTTCCATAGAGTTTGCACCAATCTGTAGTCTCACCAGCAATGTATGAGCATTACCTTTTTCCCCGCATCCTCGCCAACAATTATTATTTCTTGTATTCCTGTTTTTTAATTTATTTATATTCCCAGGGCCTTGAGCTTGCCAGGCATGCACTCTACCAACTGAGCTATATCCCCAGCCCCAACTTGTATTCTTTTTAATTGCCATTCTGACTAGAGTGAGAGAAAATTTTAGAGTACTTTTGATTTTCATTTCTCTAATTGCTAGAAATGATGAACATTTTTTTCATATGTTTGTTGATTAATTGTAGTTCTCCTGTGAAGTGTCTTTTCAGTTCTTTAACCCATTTATTGATTGGGTTATTTGTTTTTTTGGTGTTAAGTTTTTTGAGGTTTTCATATAGCCTGGAGATTAGTGCTCTATCTGAGGTGCATGTGGTACAGATTTTCTCCCAATCTGTAGGTTCTCTCTTCACATTATTGATTGTTTCCTTTGCTGAGGAGAAGGTTTTTAGTTTGAATTTATTGATTCTTGATTTTACTTCTTATTCTTTAGGAGTCTTGTTAAGGAACTCAGGTCCTCAGCTGACACGATGAAGATGTAGGCCTACTTTTTGTTGTATTAGTCACAGGGTCTCTGTTCTGGTGCCTAAGTATTTAATCTACTTTGAGTTGATTTTCATGCAGGGTGAGAGATAGAAGTTTAATTTCATTTTGTTACATATGGATTACCAGTTTTCCCAGCACCATTTGTTATATAGGCTGTCTTTTCACCAATGTATGATTTTGGCCCCTTTGTCTTGTATGAGATATCTGTATTTATGTGGGTTTGTCTCCGTGTCTTCTATTTTGTACCATTGGTCTATATGTCTATTTTGGTGCCAATACCATGTCATTTTTGTTACTATTGCTCTGTATTATAGTTTAAGGGCTGGTATTGTGAGGTCTCCTGCTTCACTTTTCTTGCTAAGGATTGCGTTGACTATTCTGGGTCTCTTATTTTTCCAAATGAATTTCATGATTGCTTTTTTTAGTTCTATGCAAAATGTCATTAGGATTTTAATAGGAACTGCATTGACTCTATATATTTCTTTTGGTAGTATGGCCATTTTGACAATATTAAGTCTGCCTATCCAAGAACAAGGGAGAACTTTCCATCTTCTAAGGTCTTCTTTAATTTCTTTCTTTAGTGTTCTGTAGTTTTCATTGTAGAGGTCTTTCACCTCTTTTGCTAGATTTTTTTTTTATCTTTGAGGCTATTGCACATGGGGTAGTTTTCCTAATTTCTCTTTCAGTGGATTCATTGCTTATATATAGAAATGCATTTGATTTATGGGTGTTTATATCCTGCCACTTTGCTGAATTCATTTATGAGTTCTAGAAGTTTTCTGGTGGAATTTTTTGGATCTTCTAAATATACAATAATGTAGTCAACAAATAGTGATAGTTTGAGTTCTTTTCCTATTCATATCCCTTTCATTTCTTTGGTCTAATTCCTCTGGCTAGTGTTTCAAGGACAATGTTGAATAGAAGTGGTGAAAGAGGGCATCCCTGTCTTGTTCCGGATTTTAGAGGGAATACTTTCCACTTTTCTCCATTTAGAATGATGTTGGCCTTCAGTTTAGCATAGATACCTTTACAATGTTGAGGTATGTTCCCACTTTCCCTAGTTTTACTAGTGTTTTAAACATGTTTAAAACAGATGCTGCATTTTGTCAAATGCTTTTTCTGGGTCTGTTGAGATAATCATATGATTCTTGTCTTTAAGTCTATTGATACACTGTATTACATTAATTGATTTCCATATGTTGAACCAACCTTGCATCTCTGGGATGAACCCCACTTGATCATGGTGTGTTTTCCTTTTAATAGGCTTTTGTATGCAATTTGCCAGAATTTTATTGAGAATTTTTGTATCCATGTTTATCAGGGATATTGGTCTCAAGTTTTCTTTCCTTGATGCGTCTTTTTCTGGTTTGGGTATTAAGGTGATACTAACCTCATGGGATGAATTTGGAAGGGTTCCCTTCTTTTCTATTTCATGGAGTAATTTGAGGAGTATTGATGTTAATGCAGGGAAGGTCTTATAGAACTTGGCTGAGAATCCATCTGGATCTGGGCTGTTTTTGATTCCTAGGATTTTAATGATGTCTTCTATTTCTTTGTTTGAAATTGGTCTATTTAAATTGAGTATGTCCTCCTGTTATCAGTTTGGGTGGATCGTATGTCTCTAGAAAGTTTTTGATGTCTTTGAGATTTTCTTTTATTTGAGTATAAATTTTCTGTATTTCAGTAGTGTCCATTGTGTTATTTCCTTTTTCATCACTAATTTTAGTAATTTTGAGTTTTCTCTGTTTCTCTTTGTTAGTGGGACTAAGGGTTGATCAATTTTATTTATTTTTTCAAAGAACCAAATTTTTGTTTAGTCCATGTTTTTAATTGTTTCCTTTATTTCAATTTCATTAATTTCAGCTCTGATTTTAATTATTTCCTATCTTCTGCTACTTTGGGTGTTGATTTGTTCATTTTCTAGAGCTTTAAGATGTAAGGTTAGGTCATTTATTTGTTGACATTTTCTTCTTTTAAGGTATGAGCTCAAAGCAATGAAGTTTAGTCTTAGTATTGCCTTCATCATGTCCCAGAGATTTTGATATGTTGTACCAGTGTTCTCATTTACCTCTAAGTATTTTTTTTATTTACTCCCTGATTTCTTCTTTTATCCATTCATCACATAGTAATATACCATTGAGTCTCCATGTGTTGGAGTAGCTTATATTTTTATTTTATTGTTAATTTCTAGTTTCATGCCATTATGATCTGATAGAATGCAGAGTAGCATTTTTATTCTTTTGCATTTGCTGATAGTTGCTTTGTGGCATGGCATATGGTCTATTTTAGAGAAGGTTCCATGTGATGCTGAGAAGAAAGTGTGCTTATTCATTGATGTATGAAATACTCTATATTAATGTCCATTAAGTCTAAATCCTTGAGTGTATTGTTTAATTCTATAGCTTCTTTGTTTTTTGTTTGGAAGATCCATCCAGTGGTGAAAGAGGTGTGTTAAAGTCACCCAGTATTATTGTGTTGTGGTCTCTTTGATTCTTGAAATTGACAAGGGTTTGTTTGGTGTACGTAGATACTCCATTGTTTAGGGCATAAGTACTTATGATTGCTATGTCTTGTTGATGTATGATTCCCTTAGGCAATATGAAATGTTCTTCTTTATCCCTTCTGAATAACTTCGATTTGAAGTCCACTTTGTCTGATATGAGGATGGAAACCCCTGCTTGTTTACATGGTCCATGTGAGTGAAATGTTTTACCTCAACCTTTCACCTTCAGTCTGTGGATGTCTTTCCTAGAAGGTGAGTCTCCTCAAGACAGAATATTGTTGGGTCCTTTTTTTTAAATCTAATCTGCCAGTCTATGTCTTTTGATTGATGGAGTTTAGGCCATTAACATTCAGGGTTATTATTGAGATATGATTTGTATTCCCAGTCATTTTGGTTCATTTTGGTTTTTTAACTTGACTTAGTTTCTCCTTTGATTACTATTCCTTTACTGTAGTTCCTCCCTTTGCTGGTTTTTATTTTTTTATTTCCTTCTCATGGAATATTTTGCTGAGAATATTCTGTATTGCAGGCCTTCTAGTTGTGAATTTTTTTAACTTTTATTTCTCATGGAAAGTTTTTATTTCATCTTCAAATCTAAAGCTTAATTTTGTCGGATATAAAATTCTTTGTTGGAATCCATTTACTTTCAGAGCTTGATGTGTGTTATTCCAGGACCTCCTGACATTAAAGGTCTAGGTTAAGAAATCAGCTGAAATCCGAATTGTTTCCCCCCTAAATGTGATTTTATTTTATTTTTCCTCTCATGCCTTTAAAATTCTGTCTTTACTCTGTATGTTAGTCATTCTCATTATAATGTGCTTTGGTGTGGGTCTACTGTAATTTTGTACGTTTGGAGTCCTGTAAACCTCTTACAGCTGATTTTCCATTTCATTCTTTAGATCTGGGAAGTTTTCTGATATAATCTCATTGAAAAGATTTTGCATTCCTTTGGTTTGTATCTCCATGCCTTCATCTATTCTGATAAATCTTAAATTTGATGTTTTTATGTTTTCCCATATTTCTTGGAAGTTCTGTTCTTGGTTTCTTACCATCTTCTCTGTGTGGTTGACTTTATTTTCAAGAGGATATTGTCTGAGGTTCTGTCTTCCAAGTGTTCTGGTCTGTTGGTAATACTTCCATTTTTTTTTTTTTTTTTTTTGGAACCAGAGATTGAACTCAGGGGCACTCCACCCCTGAGCCACATCCCCAGCCCTATTTTGTATTTTATTTAGAGACAGGGTCTCACTGAGTTGCTTAGGGCCTCACTAAGTTGCTGAGGCTGGCTTTGAACTTGCGATCCTCCTGACTCAGCCTCCCAAGTCGCTTGGATTACAGGCGTGTGCCACCACTCCCGGCCTTCCATTGTATTTTTAATTTGGTTTATTGTTTCCTTAATTTCAAGGATTTCTGCTTGATTCCTTTTCATAATCTTTGCATCTTTATTGAAGTGATGTTTCACTTCCTGTATATTCTCTCCAATACCTTCTTGTATTTCAAAGATCAGTGTAACTATGTATTTTCTAAACTCCTTCTCGACATTTCTTCTACTGTGCTGTGTATGGAGTCTATTGTAGACTCTGTTTGTTTGAGGTGTTTTGTTCCCTGTTTTTTTCTTGCTGGCTGTTTGTCTTCTCATCTAGTGTTATAGATCTGAGGTAGTATAGTTTCTACCCTGTAGTTTTATAGCATCTCTATCAGTACCTCGCCTTTAAGGAGGAGACCAATGTTAACAGTGCCCAATGCAAACAGTATGCAACCTGAAACCAAATGGCTCCTATTAAGTTGTTTACAGTTTTGTCACAATAAACAGAAGTGAAGTGTTCAATTATTTTCTACACTATGAACAGAGTTTGTTAAAAGCATTTACTATTTCAAATAATGGACAAAGAGGGAACAGAAGTAGTGTTAAGATGTGATGTTTATGAGGGAGAAAGAAAGAAGATAGAGGTAAAAATTTATAGTAAAAATTTATGGTGAGAGTGAGGGAGGAATTAATAGAGGTTGGCTGTTAGTATTAGAGAAATGAGAAAGAGAATCCAGAGAGAGACAGAGAAAAAATGTGTACCGATTAAAAAGAAGAGTAAAATATAAGAATACACAACAAAATTGTAACGTACTATTCAGACATCCAATTCCTTGATAAATGGATGCATGAAAAATATTTGTATTCAAAGACAGTGCAGGTGAGAGACAGAGGGTGAACAAAAGAACATAAGGAAAGTCTTAATAGGATATTGAATGATGGCTTCCATTGGCTTGCAAAAATTTTCTCAACTTCTCTTTTCCACCAATAGGTTGGGTTTTCTGAAGTTTAACGTTAGCTTCAGTCCAGTGAGTGCCAGACTAGTTGGGTGGGTGAGCTGATAGCAAGATGCCCTCACGTCTCTTAAAGTCTTCCCACCCCTTACCCAGTCCTTTCTGTCCCTGTGCACTTCAGGACTCACTGAGCTGGAGAGAGCCCAGTTTTCTCCATTTCTTCCACCTCTGCTCCCCCTAGGAAACTGTCCCCAGTCTCTGTCCTCCCACAGGCTTGCCAGGCCCAGACTGGCCCACACAACCTACCTGAGATCTGATGGAGCTGGGTTTCAGCTTCCCCAAGCCCTGTCTTGCTGCAGTCTCAAGATTTCAGTGCCCTTTCAACTTTCAGAGAAACCACCAGGGACTCCTTCACACAAAGGAGAGACCCCGCAAAGAGGCAGACAGATGGCAGCCACTTCCACACTGAGCAGAAAGACTTCAGGTGCAAACAGACCTGCAGGTATCCCAGTATATCTTCAGACCCTGGCCCATATCCTCAGACCCAGGTGGCTGCACCTGAGATGGTGATGGTGGCAAACCTGCAGGCCCTGGCCAGTGTCCCAAGATGGCAGCAGCCACGTGTAACCAAACCTGCGGTTATGGTGGCAATGGACTTGCAGGGAACAGTGGGCAGCAGGTGATCTGATGGCAGTCTGCAGGAGGTCTGCAGGCTAATGGTGCATCATTGATGGGTGGACATCAGGTGGTGGGTGATGGGTGGGTAAAAGGCAGGCAAATGAGTGAATGGTGGATGACAAGCAGTGGTCAGTGAGTGATCTACACTAAAAGGCATGCAATATGCTGGCAGAGGGTGGGCAACTGCAGTGGACAAATGAGGGGTAAACCATAGGGGATCAGTGGGCAGCAATGACTGCCTCGCAGAAAAACAGCATTTCCTCTGAATCTCAAGTCAAGGAGTGACCAGAAATGCAGCCTTTCTCTGGGCCGCCATCTTAGATTTTAACTTTAGCTTTTTAAGTTTAAATCTGAACACCAAGTGTGACTGGAGACTATCACATTAGTAGACATGGTGGCAATTTGATCTCTATTCCAGCCACACCATCCAGTTCCTGCAAAGAACTACTACAGAACCCACTGCAGAACTCAAGCAACCCAATAAAAATAGCAGAGTGAAGTCTGGGAGTGATTAGTGTAAGTCTCCCATACTGCCCAAAGTACAGGGGTTGACTTAAAGAATAATGGTTTTCTATGCATGTGCAGGTCATTAATTTAAGAGGGAAGGATATAGACAAAGACGAGTTGTGTCCAGATTAACACACATGCTCACACAAACTCCATCATTAGCATTACCGCCAGATGCCCTTACCCACTGTTTCTATTCCACCCCTTCCATCTCTTCCCCATCTCAATGCAATCTGGATTCTCCTGGCTTCTCCTCCAATCTCTTTAAGAAACAGCCATCATTGACCAGGTAACTAGATCAAAAGATTTGAATTGACCTCCCAGCAGGGTTTCACCTGCCAATCATTCCCTCCTTGAAATATTGTTTGAGAGCCGAGGGGATCTGATGCTCATTTTCCTCCACGCTGTCCTCAGAGCACCCTCTGTCCTGATGGCCGCATTTTCCCCACACGTTTTTAATGTGGTCTCAACTGGTCCCAAGTCTGCTTTTCCTGTCCTGTTCCCTCTTCTGAAGTCAAACTGAATGTCCAGCTGACACTCCTCACCTCCAGCTGGTAACCTCTAAGCCAACACATCCCTCCAAGGACAGACTGAGACTCCCTTCATTGAGGCCCACCCATATCCAGCAACCTCTGTATCTCATTGACTCTTAATGAACATAGCTCGTTTGCCAAGAGTCCTCTGGCCTCTCTGTGCTCAAAAATGGAGGCATCATGGGTCCTGTGGCTATTACGTGAATGTTTGTGTCCCCTCCAAAACCCATGTTGAAACTTAATCCTCAATGCAATGGCATTAAGCGGTGGAGCCTTTAAGAGGTGATGAGGCTCTGGCGGCATGCCCACGGGGATTAACTAGAGCCTTATGAGAGAGCTGCAGGGAACCTGCTAGACCCTTTTACCCTTCCACCTTCCACCATGTGAGGACCCAGCGAGAGGCGCTATCCTGGACTTTTCTGCACTTACATTGGATCCCCTGAAGGTCCTTTGTCCTCTCTGTTCCCATATCTGGATCCATCCTATGTGCTTTGTCCTTGACCAGAACCTGCCCGACTTCAGGCTCTGTGACCCGTTTCTGAGCAGAGGTACCTGCGGACTCCAAAGAAGCATCCACCTCCTTCTGTTGTGCCCTGCCCTCACCCAGAGGCCAGTATAGCCCCTAAACTTTCCAGAAGTTTCCTATTGCACTTAGGAAGAGATAAACTCCTCCACAAAGTCTCAGGTTGCTCGGGATCTGGACTCTCCCCACGGGGCCAGCACTTTGAACGCTCTGCCTTCTTCGTTGATTTTCCACCTCAAGGCCCCTGGGACCCAGGATTCAGCCCCACCTCCTCCCCTCCTGGCCCCACTGCTCTGCAGGGCCCACTCCCGGGAAGTCTTCACACACAGGCTGAAGTAAGGGGTTAAACTCAGTGCCACACACATCCTAAAGTCAGGATTCTTCCTAGATGGGCAGTCAGTTCCCTGCTGACTCTAGTTGGTTTATTTAGGGAAATGTTCATCTTTCCTTCTTACATTTTATTCATCGAAAATGATTTGGTTTGATTCAGAAATAAGCAATCATTATAGAGTAGTTATTTAATATCCACATGATTTTTCTACAGTTCTAAGATACTTCATATGTTTATAACCCAGGGCATATTATGACAGGAATGACTTGTAAATGACATTCACAAGAAAATGTTTTCAAATTCAATAAAGCTCCTTGACACAATAATATATAAGGAATTATAATTAATCATTTCTGGTGCAGAGATGGTCCTGAGTACACTTGCTTTTCCTGATACAGCCCCTGATGGCGCTCCCTGGCCGTCCACATGCTACTGGCCTGTAATGCTGTTTTGGTGCATCCTGGGCATTGGGGGGTACAAGTAAGAATACCTACATGGAGATGTCAGGTAACTTCTCTGAGTAAAATATAGCAAGAAAAAAAAAAAAAAGAAAGAAAGAAAGAAAAAAGGGAAAAAAATCATCTCTTGAACCCAGGGTTTGAGATTCCAAATCTTGGAGTTTCCCATCTGCATAAATTACCACCAATTTTATATTCTGAACTCACATTTTAGATTCTCTCTCTATATATATAAAAAAAACTACCCCAAGTGAGAGAAAGAGTCTATCTGTGGCAGATAAGTGTGAATGTATGTATGCATTTAAAAGATCACAAACAATGCATGCTCAAAATTAGCCGTCAACTGCACTTAGAAGATAAATCTGCTTCTTGTCAAAAGAACAGTTTATTTCTGGTAAATAAAAAGGAAACATCTAATATTTATATAGTAATTATTTTATGTAATTCAGATGTATCGACAATATGATTTTAAGGAGTCTTATTTTCACTTGCGTTTTAAAATTCAAATGTGAATCTTTCCATTGTGTGAATTCTTAATTCTTAAGGTTCCCCTTGATTCATTTGGAGGAGGGAGGAGTTTGACTTAACTCCAACTTCCTTAAGTTTGAAGTCAATAAAAATATTTCAACTAAAAATTTTTAAAATGCATGTTCTAATCAAGATTTTTATAACATCCTTGGGTCCTTTGGAAATTGGCTCCTTTTTTTCCCCCCAAAGTGGACTTGAACAGATAACTATGTAAGCACTTACCAGAATAGAAATAGCAGACGCTCACACAGAGGGTGTCTGTGGACAAGAACCTCAGATGGCAGATCTGAGGATTACAGAGGAGCAGAGAGCTCTGGTTGCCTAGTCTGGGTTCAGACACCCGGTCCAGCCCTGGGCAGCTGTGCCCAGGCGTGTAGCAAGTGTGAGGAAGGATTAATTCTCCTGCGGGGGCATCACTTTCTTGCTGGGTTTGCCTCCCTTTGCCTGTAGCTGAGAAACTTTCAATTTGCCAAAACCTTGCACACAACATTTTCATTTATCCTGAAACTAAATCAGTTTGGGGCTAAACATATTTTAAAATGTCAGCCTACTTATTTGGTCCATGGGATGAGAAATGCAAGATTCTCAGAAAATGCCATGTTTGGTTTGGATTTTGTCCTGGAATGTGGAATGGAACAAATGTTAATCCTCCTGGGGTGCTATGAGGATTAAAAGAGGGAGCGCAAGTGAGAGCCAGTGGTGAGCGCTGATAGGCTGCATTGTGGCCGAGTGTCACCGTTGTCATTATTTATCATCGCTGTCGTTAGCACAATTATCAGAGTGTGTGGCTGCAGATATATTGCAGTTAGAGGATATGGAATCTAAAAACATTAAGATCTTTCTCAGAAGACCCAAAGTAAGAAACCTGGACAAATACCTGCATCAAATAAGAAAAAGTAAGACAGGAAAAAAAAAAAAAAAAAAAAAAGACCATTCTTCAATAATAGTGTGTCACTTGAAGAGTCAAAATATGTAGTTGAACAGTAAGGAGCCTTCCCAGCTGTACTGAGCCAAGGGGCCAAGGATACAGGTTGGTGGTGAATGGACACACACTTCCATGTTGGCCTTTCTTCTTTCTGTTCTGGTTTGGGACCATCCACTGAGGAGAGTCCGCCATATACCGCCATATACAATATACCATATATTGAGCGCCGCTTGACCTTAATGAAGATGAGCCATGAGCCCATGAGACTTGATTGGACCCATTGAGGCAGGCTGGTCCCAGTCTGCCATGGAGAAGCTGAAAAATTCAGAGTTCGTGAAATTTGTAACAGTGGCTTTTCCCCCATTATCATAAGCAGTTGAAGCATAGTATATTTTGTGTTTAGTATTCTTACAATGTTTTTCAATAAAAGAAGAAATAAGGTATTCTATGTGAGAGTGTCTTTGAATTTGCTTTCCATGCCTTGATTTGTAGCACCTCTCAAATTTGACAGAAAACCAAATTAGTCCCATCCTCCATTTGTAAATATGGGATTTCCCCTATTTAGCTAGGAGAGAATTGCTTGACTAGGAAAGTCAGAACAGATGTGATCTTGCAACTGAGTCCCTGAGCGAGGTTAGGAGTCTTCAGGGCTAGCAAAACTTTGCAAGTGTTTGTGCAAAACCGCTCCTGTGGCAGGAGGGCCAGGGGCTGTGGTTCTGCCTGCCAGCACAGGAGGGGTGAAGGCTCCTGACCACCACCAGCAAGCAGGAGGAAGGAACAAGCTAGAGTATCCTGACCACTGGTAGGGAGACGGTGGATTTCATGGATTTAGTGAGATGTTGAGAAAAATAATTGGCAGAATGAGCAAAGTTAATCCAGAGAAATGTGTGTTTATGAGACAGAAGTGGAAACAGAATGAGTGATTTGTTTCCTTGTTTATTTATTTATTTCCCTATTGTTTATTTTTTCTTAATTGGTTTGGTGTATAAAATGATATTTTGATATATGTGTATCTGGAGTGGCTAAATTAAGCTAATCAACACATTTTACTTTATATAATTAATTTTTTTGTGGGAAGAACACTTAAAATCCACTTTCCTAGCAACTTTCAAGAATACAATATATTATTATTAACTAAGTAACCCCTGAGTTTTACACAACCATACTTTTCCACTGGACAAAATTAGAATAGTAGCAAATATCCTCTTACCTCATAAGTACTTTGTGAGGATCAAATAAAATTAGGTGTCATAGACTCTGTGAAACAATTCAAATGTTAATTATTATTATTAGCGTACAATTAAGATAAGCCATTTAGATTTAAGCCTTGATTAATCAACTTGGGTCATAGAGAAACATACTGTAAATAAGGAGAGCAACTGTATCTAAGAGGAAGTCTGTACAGTCGTGAGTCTAAATTACTGTGAATGCCTGTGATGCTTTGGTCAGCTTTTTCTCTACTGTGACCAAAATACCTGACAAAAGCAACAGTAGAGGAGGAAAAGTTTATTTGGTGATCATGGTTTCAGAGGTCTCAGTCCACAGTCAGCCAACCAACTTGCTCTGGGCCCAAGATGAGGCAGAACATCATGGCGGAGGGAGAAGGAAAGCAGCTCAGGACATGGCAACCATGCTCATCATGGACAAAATATACCCCATGGTGCCTCAATGACCCACCTCCTCCAGCCACACCCTACCTATCTATAGTTACCTCCCAGTTAATCCATACCAGGGATTAATGCACCAATAGGTTAAGGCTCTTATAACCCATTCACTTCTCCTCTGAATTTTCTTGCATTGTCTCATACATGAGCTTTTGGGGGACACCTCATATTTATACCTTAACATATGACATCTTGATTTCCAAATTCACTCCTCTGAACTTGGAACATGTGGAACTGTGCTACTTTGCTTTCATGGCTAGACACAGGAGCTAGTTCTTATCTGTTAGTTATTATACCAGGAAAATCTGGTTTTCAGTGTGCCATGGGAATCTTAAAAATGTCCTCATTGTTCTTATGGAGAACAGTCTCCTGGCCGCTCCAGAAAGACACTGTGCATAGAGCATTCAGAGGGCCTTCAAATTTATTTTCAAACTTCCTAATTCTGAAAACAGCAATAATTCATGTCACATGAGTGAGATGTGCTTGTATTTTACTCTAATGCCAAGTAGAATCTTGCCATTGTAACCACGAGAACATAGAAAAGAATATTAAATTAGTTTAATGTGTCATTCCAAGCACAATTTCTGAGACCCTTCTCTTTTAGACACGTCTTTCATCTTCCGTATGCCCGGGGACCTATCATTCTTGAATGTGGTTTTCCTAAGCTGGAAGAATTTATCTCCTTCCCTGCACAGAAGGCTATTTTTGTTTCAGACTTTGAAGTATGGAGAGCTTCCACTTGATTCAAGGAATTCTACAGACTGGGAAAGCATACACGATGCACCATGCGGTAAATCTCTGTGGAGCCTCCACAGGGAGAGACACTGTGTGATCTACACAAACACAACACAGAAGGCTCCTAACCAGGCAGAAGAGATTAGGCCTAGAAGTAAACAGAGTGGCAGTGGCATCCCAAGCCAGGCTGGCTGTCATCTCCCAGCAAGTTTGCACACAAACTTAACTCTTGGTGTCTCACAGCTCCATAGCAGATGATCTATCAGGGGCACATACAGCCTGTTACACAGCCCTGTATATTTCATGCTTGCTCAGTTCAGTGGAACTAGACATTGGAATCCAGTGACACCCACCACAGTTTCAATGCCTGCTTTGAGGGCTTTCAGGTTCTGAACACATAAGGCAAACTCAGGATAATACAAAATATTTAGCCAATGTAGCTTTGAGGGTTAAGATGCCTGGTGTTTGGGGATGTCACTTCAGGAATGGGAAGAGAAAGTGCCATCTATTCACAGGATTCCTAGGGATTTGCTCCCTTTTCTCCATATGAGTCTGGGTTTGTCTGTGGTTTAGACAGTGTGTATTGAAACCAGGAGAAATCCACATGACATGGGACTCAACATTAAAGGGAGTGTATTGACTGGCACAGTGGACCACTCAGGCATGAGTCCCCAGCTGCCAGCTGCTAGCTGGCTCAGGGTCCCGTTCTTCTTCCCGCTGTCCCAGTACTGTAGCCTTTCTTTGGCAGGTACATGCCACACCCTGCAGTTTCAATATGGTGGCCCTAGACCTCTGTGCTAGACTGGTCTTCATTTAAAAGTAAGAATTTTCCCTCTTAAGAAAGGATTTCTTTTCTGAAACAACTTCCTTTCATCTGTCTCCCAGGTTCTGTTTGAGCAAAGTCCACACAGCTGAGCCCCAAGGGAGGGGATAGAAGGTGACATGCAAGGATCTGTTGACTGGTCCAATCTGTGCTTATCCCTTGGCAGGTTTCTCCACTAGCAAGTAGGGAAAGCAGAAACTAGAACCATGTTTTAAATATATATAAACAGTCTTTCCCCATCTTGAGCATACAAGGCCCGCTTTAAAGTAGATTATAGGTCACAACCAAAATGGTTTGACCTGTGAGGTCCTTCTGAAAAATTTCCCCTCCATAAAGTGTTCTCCTTCCTTAGCCTACTTTGATCCCCAAAATATACACCAGTTGGTGAAATGGTGTAATATTAAAAGAGAAAATTTATTAGATATAGAGGTATTATTACCCACCATTGGTGTCTCATTTTGACTCAGTCTTAGATGAGCTATTTCACCTACAAAGGTGCACAATGTGTCTTGAGGGGAAAGTGATCATGTGACACTGTTTGAGAATGGGGTTCTTCAGTTGGGTGGGCTCTCCATGTAGTCAACAAATTGCTTCCTGCTGTATGTCACTTTGATCAGCACTATTCCTATAGGGATAATGGGATTTTGGGGATGAAATGGCTTGAGACTGCACATGAGTTATAGAACTGTAGTGAAATCACTTGTGATCTCTGGACTCTGGGTTTAGTACACTTCAGCCTTACTGTCTTTTAAAGAACACTAGTTGAAATGATGATTTGGGGACACAGAAAGCTGAAATTAAAAGATGCACATATAATCCAAAGTTTTTCCATTCTTCTCTTACCCCCCAGTATGAAAGAGGGTGGACTGAGACAGACATCATTACCCTATGCACATGTATGATTACATGAATGGTGTGAATCTACATCATGTACAACCATAGAAACGAAAAGTTTTACCCCATTTGTGTACAACGAATCAAAATGCAGTCTGGAAAAATAAAAGAAAAAAAAAGTTACAAATATACGACCAGGACTATGGTTTAGGAGTAGAGTACTTGTCTCATTTGCACAAGACCCCCGGACTTTGATCCTCAGAAGGATCCCCCTCCCATGCAAATATACACACACCCACTTTCTTTCTTTGTCTGCTGAATCAGGTTTCTTCTCCAACTTTCACATCTACCCGTGTGCACCAAAGGGACAAGCCCTAAGCCAAACAGGAAGAACAAGACAGTTTCCATTAGGGGAAGAAGAAAGATTCCCCAGGAGGGACTTAGAAAATTTGCTTGGGGAAATTTTGACAATACACTGGCCATTGTAATTTTAATTTGTCTGCATGAAAGCTTCTCAGACCTAAGGTATAAAATTTTCACATAGTACATTGATAAAATAACTGCTTCTAGCTTAAGTTTTATGTTCCTGCCACGTGCGTGGAGTTGCTCACATTTTTATAAGAAATATGCCTCTGGTCTCCCACTCTGGCAACCAAGAAAGCTACCTGTGAATGCCTGTTTGTGGGAAAGCATCTATTGTGCTTGGCTGAAAAGGAGCATCTTTTTATTCTAATCAATGTTAGCAGCCAACCCATGGAAAGTAACAATATATAAAAAGTGCCACAGATTTGGCTCCAGTGACTTAATTCATTTAGTGCATTTGGAAGTAGATGACAAGGCTTGTTTTTCTGCATAAACCTTCATTGATCCTCTTAAAATAGTGCTGACCCAAGTGGAAGTTATTCAAATTGATAGTAGATAAAGTTGTGGTTCAGGTCAAGATATCTGAAACAATTCAGGCCATAATCAGCATTAAGCCATTCCGATTTAATGATGCTCACATGCATTAATAGCAAACAAATCCAGGCTTTGCCTTTTACTGGGGAATTAAAGTCATCAGTGTCAACTCTTCAAACCATTTTTCTTAGTCTCCTTGGTACATGTAACCATCAGCTTCAGGTTTCCTTTGCTGAATTCAGCAAAGATGCAGACCAGAGTTTGAGAAAGGGCAGATTAGATTTCTAGCAAGCAAATCTAAACAAAACAAATAAAACAAAGCATTGAGCCTGACACATAGTCAGAGATGTCCAGTGACCGCCAACATGTTGAACTCATATGGCTTCTGAATTGGTCACACCTGCATGAAGTAAGACTGCCCTCAAGATGTGCTCTCTTCCCCAGATCTCTCACTGTTGCTGATGTCTGAATGAGCCTGAGTCCCTGCACCCGGTTGGCTGCCCAGGCTAGATGTACTGAGGAGGCAGGAATTTACACCTCTCAGCGGTTAACATCCCCAGCTCCCCTCCTACCTCCTCCTCACCCCAACAATTTTGTTCTGCAATATTTTAAGCAATATCTAAGACTTCATGTTATTTCATGTTAAGCACAGATGACCTTTTAAAAAATGTAATCACATACCATTATTATGCTTAACTAAATTGACAGCATTTGGTTTGTAAACAATTCAGCCTATCTCTGCAACAGAAACTTCCTTTTAAAATATAATCACAATTTCAAGATCACGCCTAGGAAATTAGCAATGATAACTCCATCTATTAAATATATATATTTGAAAAGGATTAAATTGTGAGATTGTAAACATATATATGCAGCTACCTGTGTGCTTGTGTATGCGTGTGTGTGTGTGTGTGTGTATATATACTTGGTTGGTTTGTTTAAATCAGAATCCAACACATTCCAAATATTGCATTTGGTTGACAAGTCCCTCTCTTAAATCTCTTTAACCTACAGGTTATCTCTCTTTTTTCTTTCCCTTTTTCTGTTCTAACTTGAAATAAACCAGATTCTGTACTCTATAGAATTTTCCAATTTTGGTGATCACACATCCATGATATCTTCCTGTCCTTTCTTGGTCCCTTGTGTGTTTCTGTGAACTGGTAAACAGATCCACCTTCATGTGGTCCAAAGTATTTACCACTAATGTGTGTAGCTATTGAGTACTTGAAACTTGGCTTCTGTGACTAAAGAAATGAATTTTTTATTTAGATTAATTTAAATTAATGTAAATTTTAAAACACACTCTATTCAGTTATTGGAAGACTTTCAAATATGATTAGAACAGCTGTAGTGTGTGAGTCTCCTTTTTTAAGTATATTTTATAAAATCTAAATTTAGATTTTTTTCCAAGGAAAATTTGGCAACCAAAGTGAGATATATTATAAGATATATGAACTACTCAAAGGATTTAAATGATATGCTATGGAAAAATGTGAGCTGTTTTATCAGTATTTTTACATTGATTTTTACATTGTGAAATTATATTTGGATACATTAGGTTAAATAAATATACTTACAATTAACTTCAGTTATTTCTGTTCACCTTTTTAACTGTTGTTACTAGAAAATTTAAGATTCTTGTCTGATGCACATTATATTTCTGCTGAATTGCACTGCTATAGAGGGCTTAATCAGATTTGGAGTTTGGGGCATTGGAACAGCCTGTGGGTGGGCTCTGCACCTTGCACCACATTCATTAGGGCGCCCATTCCCTGGTCTTTGGCATTGTAGGAATCGAGTCTTTAGCACATCATTAACACATTCTCTGCCAATCTGCTTCTCACCTGATGGCTTTTGCAGCATTGATATCTGTTATTTTAATTTTAGTGTCATTAGAGATTGCAAATATTAGGATATTCTAGTTCTGATTTCTTCTTTAATCACCCAGATTTCTTCTATACAGTTCATACGGGTGAAGTGGAATAAATTTGTGTTTATGCTTTACACTTGCTAATTGTAGAATAAGAGTTTATTCAGAAAACTTAGTGAACCTGTTTCTCCTTGTTTTCTGTTGTATCTTAATCTTATAAGCATTATGAGCTAATGGATTTAAGCAATCTGATGTGTTGCAATCAATTGTGTCTTTTTTTTTAAATGCTTATAATGTATTCATGCTGCTGGAGGGAACCCTTTTAAGTGACTTCCAAATTTTGGGGTCATAATTGGTAGTCTAGGAAACTCATTTTCTGGAACAAAGGGCTGGTCTATGATCAATTCCTGCTCAGAGGCAAAACCAGTATGTCCTCTTAGAGGCACTGGCTACTTAAAATAGGAAATGGTACTTAGAGATCACAATTTGGGTGCCAAGGGGTCTCATTGCTTCTGGGAGGAATGTTATTTCTAGATTTTTTTCAGCAGACAGAGCTGAGAAGTATGTTTCATACTGAGAATGGTTTAAATTTTAGGTCTCCACCAAAAGCTCTTGTGCCAGACAATACAAGAAAGCTTAGAGGTAAAATGAATGGATTAAGAGAGGTTTAACCCAATCAGTGTGTTAATTCTCTGATAGGATTTAGATTAACTGGGTGGTAATTGTAGGTAGGTAGGGTGTGGCTGGAGGAGATGGGTTCTTGGGGGCGTGTCATTGGGGACTTGCCTTTGGCTTGTATATTTTGTGAGCTGAATTTAGTCTCTCTGTTTCTTGGTGGCCTTGTCCTGAGATGCTTTCCTCCTCTACACTCTTTACCCATGAAGTTCTCCCTCACCTTGGTCCCAGAATGGATCTGGCTATCACCTGACTGAGACCTTTGAAATGGTGAGCCCCCAAATAAACTTTTCCTCCTGTTAATTTTTCTTGTCAGGTTTTGTCCATAGCAGCAGAAAGGTGACAAAGCAGATTGGTATAGTTTCTCTTTAACTTTACAAATTTTCTGTGTTACCATTTTCTGAACCTCGTGCTAAGATTATGTTTTCTAAGGACATTAATATAATTATTGATTTTATGTATTACTACATCATAGTTTTAAAATAGTAGCAACAATATCATCAGTAATACTCTAATTAATGAAAAAAGTTAAAAATTTCTATGTATTAATGATGTCCATAGTACATTATCCATTACTGTTGTATAGGGGTTGTGTTGAAGTTACTTGAAATGTTACTTTGTCTATGATTTCCCAACCACCTTGATAAATAGTTACAGTCATTAATAGTCATTAATTTTCTCATTTTGTTTTTAGGATTTGGGGATTGCTTTTTAAAAATCAGTGTGATTTTGTCTTAAATAAGAATGCATGGTTCCATCAAACCTATAAAACAAGCTATATTTAATGAAGTCTAATTTTCTTACTCTCTCCACTATTATTTCTTTCCAGTGTATTAATTTTTAAAATTTAAATGTTTGGTTTATCTTGTAGTTTTAGTGTCAGACTTCATTGTCCTGTTTCTGATGTTGGCAGGGACGTTTCTCACTAATTAAAAGGGTGAATTAGACTGGGACTCTGGACATTTTTAGGCTCACCTACTAAGCTACAATTCTAGCTTCAAACCTATTTGATATAATCTAGTGAAGGTTTCCTAGACTCAGATTCATCCCCAACCTGTTGAGGAGTCATTTTAGGTGCTTCATTCATTTCTTTCCACACTGGTGAGCATTGCAAGGATGCAGGAGAAACACACTTGATATTTACCTATATTCTCATCTGCTTCACCCTTTCCCAAATTCTAAGCACACATTAATCACAATAATCTGCATAATCCCTATGGGATGAAGGAGAGCTAGCATCAGGGAGAAATGAACTGATGTTCTCAGGACTCACCTTCAGGGCAGGAGCCACACCTGGAGAACCTGAGTCTGAGATCTCTCTGTTCTTTGTAATTACGGTAGAGTCTCTTGGAAAAGGGTTTTCTCATTAAATCTCAAGTTTACAGGATAAAAGTAGGGACATGGGATAAGCCAACACTGCAGGACTGCATGGGTACTGATAAGAGAGTAAGGAGCTCAAGGATGAGGGAAGTGTGGATGCTCTTGATGGGCAGGAGGCAGGGAGAACCTGGTGTTCTGAGACTCCTGATGGGAGGGCTTCACATACATGGTCTCATTTAATTACTTGGTATAGATAAAATGTAATGATGCCAAATAATGACCTAGATATATATAAAAAGTAGCAATCTCTCTCTCTCTTCAAAACCCCACCAAGGAGAGAGCAGAAAGCTGCTTAAGTATTTGAGAAATGGTAATATTTCAAAATTAGGGTCTAAACTGAGATACCGTATCATTTTTAAAGATGAGAAACCAAAATCGATGTTTAGAAGGTTTCTGTTTAAATGTACCTTTAATAAGAAATGCTGTGAAATCAATATCAAAAGACTGTCACTATTATTTGTGGACAGACATGATAAACATATATATTGATGTTTTATGTCTTATATAAATATTAGCACAGTTCCAATCAAATTATATAAATGAAAATGTATTCAGCAGAGTCTTAACATTCTTACCACTTCGCTGTTTCTTTTCTCCACTACATTTTGTTTCTAATTTTAAATGTTTGGTTTATTTTCCAATTTTAATGGTAGAATTTATTGTCTTGTTTCTGATGTTGGCAATAAAAAAAGAACACGCATAATGAATCATAAGTCATTTATATGTTGAAACACCTAGAAAGATGCCTTGGTTAATCGTTATGGCCTTAGAATACTGGGTTCTGATAAACTGAATTGTTCTTTTGCTTAAGATAGTACTTTTACAATATAAAATTTGCATCGACAAATATTACCTTGGGAAGGATTCAAAGACCTTTGACTTAATCAGTAATATTCAAAGTAATACATGTTCTCAGTAAACTGTCTTAGTTATAAAAAATGTAATGTTATGACTTCATCCTATGGATGACATTCATAATAAAAGTATGTTAAATGGTCATCTAAAATCACCTGATGACTGATACATTGCTTTTGGGTTTTTGAGCATATGTACTTGTGTATCTTTCTAACCAAATTGATACAAAATGACATTAGCAGAATTGTTGTAGCTTAATGTTGAAATGGCAAAAGTACAGTTAATGTGTACATGTTTTTTCCACTAAGCAAAATCAAAATAATGTGACAATGCTGTGACAAATGAGGCACTAAGGTGTTGGGGGAACTGGGTCATAGAAAGGCAGTAGGAAAACTGGAGATCATATAGAAACTTCAGGACAGTCATGCAAAAGTCAGAAGGCTTTCTTAATAGCAAACCTAATACACCATATTAAGTTGTGTTAATTTGAATTTTGCTGGTTTTGACTCTTATATTTATTCAAAATATTTTGTTTTGTTGAATTTATAAATATGTTTTACATCCAGTTTAAAGTTCTTATATATTATGTATTATAATTATAATGGATATTGAATTATATTATTATTATTAACACTCTAAGTTGTTTAAATCAACACTGATGGTCCATGAGAGCTTTTGTATTGCTTTAAAAGGCATCTGGATATTTACTGAATTTAAGAAATAATGCACTAGAGAAGTCATCTGTAGCTCCTAAGTTGAATTATAAAATTGCATTTTTAGACACATCAATTTTGCCAAAGAAAAATTGAGATCTATTAAGCAGAACTTTCAACAGCCTGATCATTCACTTGTTTGTCCAACAAGCATAAATCAGGGCATTCCTGAGTACTAGAAACCCATCTGGGTCATGGGGGAGTCAGGTCACAGATGCCACAGGGTGGACCAGGGTGGATGTATATATTCAGAGTACTGTGGACATGGCACCTCAGTGGGGAAGTTGCTCAGGAAGCTTGGATTCCAAAAGTAAGTTTCTGACTGGTGACCTTGATGGAAAGTACAATCCAAACACCAGCAGAGATACAATGTGAAGATACCAACTAAAGATTTTCGCAAGTAGAAAACATAAGAAAACATGGTAACCCATGTCCACCCTATCATTCCAAACCCCACAGAGGAGAGAGCGGAGAGCTGCTCAAATGCTAGAGAAATGGTAATATTTCAAAATAAGAGAAGAAACCTGAAATGTTAGATGCTCAAATGAGATTTAAATAATAACTACTCGGTTGAAGGTGGCTTTTAAATTATTGAGTTGTTTCTAGATGTCTTATACTTCAGAACAAGTTAAAACTTGAAGCAAAGTTATTGGAGAATGTCCACTGTCTGGATTCCAATGAAGTCAAGTTGATTCATTTGCTCCTTCAGCAGTCAGGCAAAGGGGGACTGTTCACATCTAGCAGGTCACTTGATGTAGCTAGTAGTGAGACCTACTCAGGGTTTCTGCATAGCACAGCAATATTGTTTGTGTCCTCAAGGGGGTTATAAATTAGATGACACTCATGTATAAATTATTCTAATACTAGCAATTTTAATACGCAGTTCAAAAATAGTTTCAGTCCCAAAATAAAAGGGATCTTCTTCAGCAATTGGGAATACTTCCTGATTATTTTCTCTATTTAAAGATTTAAATGACTAATTGCATACTGCATACTGGGGCATATAGAGGTTCTGCAGTAAGAAAAGCTGTTTAATTTTTGCTTAACCAAAGCTTTCTTGAGCTCATTAGACCACAGACCTTGGTTGTTATTGTTTTAATACCATTTTTAACACCACACCTTTAAGAAGTGTTGATTTAATGTATA
This sequence comes from Glaucomys volans, assembly GCA_020662805.1. Classification (NCBI taxonomy): domain Eukaryota; kingdom Metazoa; phylum Chordata; class Mammalia; order Rodentia; family Sciuridae; genus Glaucomys; species Glaucomys volans. Next base: position 1,902,107 of record JAJEJO010000207.1, read on the forward strand.
ATGTGACACCTTAGGAAGTACAGAGAAAGTACTGCGTGATGTATTTCAATGTGTAATCAGAGCTGGCTTAGCATAAATATCTTGCTGAGCTCATTCGCTCCTTTTTAAAGTGTATTAGCCATGTAACCTATTAATACATTTTTAATGTTAACTGATCTCATCAATTGGAAAAATAAGCTTCTTGAATTAGTTTTCTATTCTTTATGCATATACAACTACTTCCATATATGCATATTTAAATTATATGGTTATATACCTATCTACATGCACAGATACAATGCATTTTGATTTCTATTAATGCATATCTAATACTATAGGATAAATTTAGAATTTTATGACAGACTTAAATTCATTAATAACAGTGGTACCTAGTTTTGAAAATGTTGTTTATCATTTTAAGAGCAACTATATCTGTAAATTGCATAAAATCGCAGAGACGATGAAGCTGTTTTAATTAAGAATGTCTTGAAGGGCTTTGGTAATTCCTATACAAATCTTTCACTCTGGAAAAGTTTTTCAAAACTGTCTCATGTTTTGAACATACAGAGAAATCAGAATTTGTGGACCTTGTCAATAAAACCATAAGTTATTATAAACTTTTTGTAAGAGAACCTTGGGAATGTCATCAGACTTTAAAATGCACATAAATCTTTGACCCAGATACACAAGGTGTGGAGTTCTACCCTTGCACAAGTGCAGGAAGATCTGTGAAGACTTTTGTAATTTCTCTTTCTCTGCCTGTACAACATCTGAGCTTCCTTTCTCGTTTTGAGGAGCCCCCTCCCCATCTAGAGGCCTCGAAGAAAGCAGAGCCACAGAAACAGAGCCAGAGAGTCACAGGACTCAGAGATGGAGCTGCTGGGGCCCCTTGCCCATGTCACTGCAAGTGACAGTGACTGAAGCTCAATTCCTTACTGAATGGGTCTTTAGCCTAACCCTAGTTATGATCCCACCGATTACCAGTGACGATTCCTGCTTCCTCAGGTGTTGAAGTATAACACCAGAGAAGCACCCAAGGCAAGGATTTTAAGCAGGTTTTATTTAAAGGTAATAACATAGACTTCTCCCCAAGGGAAGAAGGCCATGGCTGATGTTTTAGAATCCCTGAGAAGTGAGGGCACCCTACATCTTTTATAGGTTAGGGTCTTCTTTATTCTTTCCTCCAACCCTTATCTATCTTTCCTCCCTGCCTAGGCCCTGGTGATACAGCGAAAGGGTGAGATGTAAATGGCAGGGGAAGGACCACGGGGAGATCAGGTAGGGGCCCAGGGGACATTAATTAGCAATTCTTTGCTTGTAGCTTTTCAGGAGGAGCAGTAAGGAGGTAACCTTGGTGATCAAAAGGGCTCTGGAGACACTGACATTCCAATCTCCCAGGTGGTCTCCAACTTCCCAGACTCTGATGGCCTCCATTCCTCCAGTTGACCAGATTTCCTATTCTACATTAACAGCCTGTCCCCAATTCTGGCTTCAGTTACAGAGGCAGTGGGAATGGATGTGTATGGCAGTGGGTGAAAAATTGGAAACACAGTGATAAAATCCATAGCTATGCCCAGTGCCAGCACCAGTGTGCCACACAGCCTGCAGCTCTAGGCAGGAGCAGAGTCCTCCTCCAGCTGACACCAAGCATAATCTTAGCAATGCCTCTCCAGGCTGGTTCTTTTCTTCATCCCATTTTCTAAATATACACTTTCTATCTTCCGGTGACTCTCTGAATTACAGAAAATCCTCTCAATAATTGTTTTTCTGCTGAAAGCAACCAGAATCTCAATTTGCACCCCTTGCAAGGATGCTTGACTAAACAGAGGGTGTCCGCAGAGCTTTGCTTGTTATGGCAAAGAATTGGAAGAATTCTGAATATTTATACATAACAGATCTTAGTAATTTATGGGCATCCATGTGACAAAATCCTAGGAGGACTTGGTAAGTGATGTGCATATCTTTGGCATTCATACGGAAACATGGCAGAGGTGTATCTGAACAGAAAAATACCACATTGCGTGAGTGTGTTGTATCAGCTAGAATGTTTTGACCCAGGAATGGAAAAAATCAATGATGGCTTAAACAAATAAAGGGTTTACTTTTTTCTTCTAACAAAATCTGTGAATTCAGGTAGTCCAGGGGTGACATGAGGCCTTCAGGACATCAGCAGTGTTTCATTTTGGAGTCACACAGTGACAACCGCAGTTTCAGCCTGCACCCACATTTGTGATACAAAGAATGGAGAAGCAGGAAAAGGTGAAAGGACAACAAAATGCATTTGATAGGACCTCAGACACTGGGACTGGATTCCCCAGGTCGGAACGCAAGATACCACTCATGAGTCTGCAAACCTGGGCAGGTGGCTGCTCCTCTTTCAGACCCCGTTCCTCACGAGCAGCATGGCTCTGTGCAGGTGGCAGCAGCTGCTGGGTTGCTGCTCTTGCTGTCCTAAGAGTTTCAACGTGGCTCCAGAGCCCCCATCACCACCACCACCATGACACAGGTAGCAGGAGCCTCCCCAGTGGCTCCCCAGTGACAGTGGCTGCTGGAGACCTGCCTGGGATGTGCAGACAGGTGAACAGCTGAACACTGTTGGTGGAGCTAGCACATCACTGACGTCTGGGTCATGTACAAGGTCAACAATGAGGGTCAGAGGAGTCCCTCAGGAAGAGTTGTCTTGTGCTGTATGCCATGGGATGTACGAGGACTTGCTCCTCCTCCTTTTGATAAGTAAGTGAGGAGAGTTTTAAGAACCACAGTTTAAGAGCAATTTAAGATCTCGAGCTATGTCACCTAGAATTCGAGGAAGACAACGACAAATATTTGACTCATCTCTGCAAAAAGGAAAAGGTGGGTTCTGATTTGATTTGCCAAAAGGGAGAGATGCTACATCGGGAACAGGGTGGTTTTCTACTGTTGCCAGGACCACAGGTGCATTCCAGAGGCTCCTTGTGGGCCTTCTGTAAGAGAGCTGAGCTTCCTCAACTGAAAGGGAATCTATTCCAGAGGCCTCACTACCAGGAGAGGTCCCCACAGACAGAAGGTCTTTGCGCAGCCTGTAGGTAGAAAGGAAGAAGCCAAAGGGGCCATGAGGAGCAGAAATATTGAAGGGGCCTGGGCAGGCTGGGGGACTGCAGTTGGACACCCTGGGGAGGCTTTCCAAGCTGCCACAGTGTGCCTGAGACAGAACTAGAGTTGAATATGAGTCACCCTCAGAGCAGCAGTGACCGTGGAAAACTGAGCCAGCCTGAAGGACGGTGCTCATCCCTCCTGCCACGTTCTCCTAGTGACTTGAAAACCTAGAGGCATAAGGAGAAGCTGAGTCCACCACCACCTCTTTCTGGACTCCCCAGACGGAGGCCAGCCTCAACTTGGATAAACCACAGATTCTGAATTGGGTAGTTGTAAGTATACATATTGACCTATATTTTTTGCCCTGAAGGTGAGCTGAGAAGTTATAGGACCCTCCCAAATTTCTCCTGCTGGGAATGACAACATCTGTAAAAGGACATTGCTGGAAAAGAAGAAAGTTGATCTTTTCATTGAGTCCTTCTACATCTGGTGTATTTAATATGCTTTTCAGAAAAATCCCTGTGTGGGAACTCTGCCCATCCCCTAGGGTGATAGTGGACCAACCTTGGTGTGGAAACAGGATGTAGAGAGGCCACAAGTCCTTCCAGCTGGGAATGAAAGTGTAGGACTTTGCTCATTGTCTTGGTCCACCCAGAGTCATCTCCTTCTTCTGTCCTTTTTAACCTTTCTCCCTCCCACCACCCCCCAGACAGATACCTCAGGGAGGTAGCACAGTTAGCTTTCTTAGCCCTTAACTTCTTTGCGTGGACTTCTGCGAGGTCCTTCTGTAGCACAGCAGAAATGGAAAAGAATCAGTCCTTGTATTCCCCACAGCAAGGCCACCCTGTCCACTATGGATGAAGCCAAGTAGATACAAAAAACGATGTGGGCCAGGGGTCTGTCGGTGAACCCTGGCTGGTGGACCAGATCCACCCACATGTAGATTTTTTTCTTGTTCCTTTTTATTGGAACATGGCTACACTTAAAATGGTTTATGTAGTGTCCATGGCAGCTTTCCTACAATGGCCAGAGGTGAGTAACTGCAATAGAGAAATGACTGTCTACAAAGCCTAAACTATTTACTATCTGGCCCTTTACCTTTACACAAGAAGCTTACTGACCACTGTTATAGGATGCTGGCAAAGCAGATAAGTCAAGCTCCAAATTCCTTTTCGTGGTCTTCATGCTGGTTGGTGCTCTAAAATATTCAGCCATGAGGACCATTTGTTCTCCTGCTCTCTTTTTCCACTTTTAAGGAAATTTACCAAATTTTACAACTTATAAAAGAGTGACTCTTCTACATGCTGGTATTAGAGGTCAGAAATGTGATATTGATAGTATTAGCAAAGCCCTTCCAATTTCAATACAGAGCATCTAAAGAATGGAGGTCACTCATTATATCAGGTGCTAATTGAGTAAGCCCGGAAGTCACCAAAGAACATCATGTCCTAAATGAAGGTGACGTATATTGAATTACATTGGAACAGATGGAGTACTGTTGTCTCCGAATAGATGGAAAACTGATTCAGGAGTTTTTCTATTATTTTGTTACTCTAATTTGAAATGTGATAACAGTTTCTTTCCTCTGATCCACTTGCACCTCTTTAAAGGTAGACATATACACAGGTGCATGTACTTAAACCCACATCTTCAAATTTTAAGTAGAGAATGAAGTGATTCCATATGATCACAGGAAGGAATTTGGGAATTCAGCAGCAAACAGTAGCAACATACTGGCATACTCACAGACGGACATTATCATCTGAGACTCCATGTCACAAATGAAAGTGTGGGTCTCCATGGCAGGAAATTATTACTGATGTCAAGACGACAACAGCAGAGCATGAAACCAAGTTCTGGTCATATTCCTGGTGCCGCCTAGGGGAGTCTTCCTTTTCTGCTTCCTTCTGCACCCAAACATAGAACAAAGATGGGACCAAACAATAACGATGCTTTTAAGAGCTATGCAAAGCTATTCAAATCATGCATGAGCCACGATGCAAGCTAGATGGTGCAGCAAGGAAGTGTTCAGGAAGTGTCATCCTCCTTCTTGGGCAAAACAACTTTTTGTGTGTTCTTCCAGAATCCTTAACTGTAAAGACCATTTGGTCATAACAGTTATCCCTGTCTTTCCATCTGGCCCCACAGCTTGCTATTGGCTTAAAAAAATCATTAGAAAAAAAGAATAAAGCATCACATTTTTCTTCCACATAGGCAGAAGATAAAGGATATCACACAGATAAACACTTGGTTGATCAGATGCTAAGAGCACAGTGGTATTGGGCAGGTCCTCCTATTTTTTCAGTGGACAACAGGCCATTCCTCTGTCTGTTCATCCCCGAGCCATGTCTGTCTAATACCTTCCTGAAAGATCTAGAGAACAAGAGTCCACTGGTAGAAAGAAGGATTTTTACCCACAAAGCAAAACGAAACAAAAAGGCACTGGAGCCTTGGACATTTGATTTTGCTTTGTAAAAAGTTCACCCAGCTCATGAGGAAAATGGTATCATTCTTCTGCTCTCCATGGCAGGGCCAGCGATGAGGCTGCCTAGGCAATGATATCATGGCGAGGTCATGGTCTTTGAGTCACCCAGGCAGCCTTAGGGACAGAGGCAGAGGCTGAGGGATGAGAGGAAAGGGCCCCAGTGAGGAGGAAATAATCCGTAAATAGAGAACACTCATTTGTGGAGAGTTTGTAGGGCACCTCTGCTCCAATGACTCGTTTCATAGGAGTTGGACATCTGAATTTGACAGTGTGTGTAAGCATTGTTTGTCTCTTACAGTCCCACCCCCGCCACTGCCACTCAGCCACCATCTCCTGCCTCCAGGGCAAGGGCCAGTCAAAGGTCAATGAGAGGAAATGAATTTGTAATTGAAATGCACAAAGTGGCCATGCTTTCCCTGCACCTGCTGAAAGACCTGCCCTTCCAAGGGAGACTTTTCCCACAGCAGAGAGGCTGGGTCCCAGGGCTGTCTTCTTAGAATCATGGCGAGTGGTCACCATGGAAGAAGTTTTAGATTCAGATGTTCAGAATTTGACAACTTTTTTGGTCATTCCCTAACCGAATCCTAGCTGAGAAGTTACACCCAGGTGCTGAGCATCCTTTTCCTTCATCATAAATGGGGACTAAAGTATATTTTTCTAAAACCTTCTTCATAATCTGCAGGATCCAGTGCAAAATCAAAATGCAAAACCCTCTGTACAAAACTGGTTAGGAATTTCAAGCCAGTGACAAAGCACTGAGCAATGCTGTCCAGGGCCTGAGCTCAGGGTTCTTCCTGGCTGTGCAGGTGGCCTGGCCATGAAGTCAGCCCAGGTACTTCCGGGGTTGGTTCTTAGGAAAACTGATCCAAAGCATGCATGTGCAAACAGAGCTGTGGGGGGCTCTCCACAGATCCTGGATGAACAATTGTTCAAGCTGAACAGATGGCAAGGAAGGAAGGAAAGATATTTATGTGGAAATAATCTAAATCAAGATGCAGAGCCCACGTGTGAAAAGGATGATTGTTAAGAAGTCATTATTTAGATACAATTGGAATTCAATTTAAAAGGAAATTAAAGTGGAGACATGGATTTCATTTGTCACCCTCCTCTAGTTAGAAAATGTAGCAGAAATATGAATTTTATTTATCCTGCCAAAAATAAGGAGAGAGTTTGACAATGTTGATGTCCAAGGGGCTGTGAGTGGACTTCATAAGACAATGGACATCAGACCTCCAACAGAGAAATTCCACTGATGCCAGCTGGAGATCATCATTCTTCTGCAAAGGGAGATTTTAGAAATCACAGTGCTTTGGGGCATCCATTGGTGTCACATTAGTATTCTACCCTAACTCCACACGTGAAAATTCATTCCTGTGATTATGAAAATCTTAACTATTTTTTCTCCATATATATTATGATTTAGAAAATGAGCCTAGTCAGGCATGGTGGTGCATACCTATAATCCCAGAGGTTGAGTCCAGAAGCTGGTAAGTTCAAGGCCAGCCTCAGCAAATGAACAAGACCCTGTCTCAAAATAATAAATAAAAAGGGCTGGGGAAGTACCTCAGTGGTAGAGCACTGCAGGTTCAATTCCTAGTAGTACCACACACACAAAACCACCAAAAACAACAAAAAAAAAGAAAAAAGAAACAAAAAAAAAATGTCATTAAAAGCATGATTAGTTTTTATTCCCTTAAAGGGGTTGGCACACATGCCAGGCTTCCCCCACATAAACCTTATGTGGATCTCTTCTGTCCCTGAAAATGCTTAGGCAGTACTTTCAGCCTGTATTTCTGAGCACTTCCATGATTTTTTTTCCTACTGCATAGAAATACTTCCTTTTATCTATCCTAAAACTACCCTGTTCCAACTTCAAAGACAACCTTACAGTTCAAATACTCTGGGATTTGGCTAACAGGTCCATGATTCTGTTAGCAATGTCTTTTGAGAATTTATAAACTTTGATCCTTTCTTCACCTTGTACTTCATCTTCTTCCAGACAAAATAGGCCTAATTTTTCAGTCAGTTCATATGCAGAACACATTCCCTGCACCCAGTCATAACACAATCCCTGTCATTTCCATGTTGCCAAAACTCACCTGCCAAGCCATTTGATCAGGAGGAGAAGTATCACATACGCACGGCATTCCAGGTGCAGGCTCAACATGATTTCTTAAAGAGTAGAAAAATATTTTGTTTACATTTCAAATGCTGGGTTAGATTATTCTAAGAATGATTCAACTTTTCTGCTAACCTAGGATCACATTTGAATGATTTCTTGACAGTGAACAGCTCAAGCCCATGACTCACATCCTTTGAAGACCACCATTTGGATGACTTTGTCCCAAGAACTTCCTTCCACTTACCCACACTAAAGGTGTGGGCCACTTTAGCTCCCAATAGTTAGTATTAGTTCATGGTATTATTTATCTTTTCCATTAAAGTACAGATACATTCACAATCATAGAGTTAGAAGGTTTACTATTTAATTTTTAATTATTGAGTATCCACTCTCTACATCACTAGAAGAGTTAATGTGAGAAATGTAGATACACATTAACATGAAGGGTTCGTGCTATTGGGCCTCAGGATCCTTTTATGAACCTTAGTAATGATAATCCAAATTCTGCAGGCTCTTAGATGCTCACATAGGAATTTAGCACAAAGGGGTCTTCTCCATTGGATTAATATTGTTTCTCTGAAAAACATTAGAGATCTGGCAAAACCTAAATGAATGTTGATTGTTTGCAAAATAGTGGGGGGAAATTTGCAGTGTAATCATATTTGAGGGTCACAAATGAAAATACTGTGTCCCAGTGTTTCATAGAGTATTTTGTTTCATAAACTCGGTCTTGAATTTTCAGGTATAGCTTGTATTTTCATAAAATCAGAGGAGGAATACTCAGAATTATTACCATGCCTTTAATGAAAAGTACTTTGCTACCAGATCATGCCTTTTCCTATCCATAGCAGGGCTCAGGATTGAAAGGTGGTAAAATATACTCAAAGACCAGTAGGCAATGCCCCCTTTGGCTAAAACTCAAATCCCTGCTCCCAAGCCAGGGTTTCCAGGTCAAGAGTGGACTAATAGTTTAAATGAACAAGAACAGACACCCGTTGCTAAAGTGGTAGCAATGGGGTGACTGGATTCAAGTTCCTGCTGGCAGAATGTTCTAGATCATTCAGAGTAGCTTCCTGGCTGAGTGATGCTAATATGCTAAATGACAACATTCAGGTACAAGGATGTTAAAGTCTTTCACTCAATTTACACAGAATGTTGGTGACAGAATCTGAACTATAAAATAATTATCTTAACAACAGACAATTTGTTATACATATTTAAAATGTCAATTCATTGATGAACTCTAAGGAAAGTTTTTTCCTTCATATTTTAAGCAGTGAGGAGTGATTCCTTTCTCTCAACTTCCTGTGTGGTTTCTGCATGCCATTTAGTCAATGAACAGACATTGGGTGTCAAAATGCACTACAGGCTGCACTTGGCGCTGAGTCCATGACACATCATCCCCTCCAGTCCATGACATTGTATTTTAAACTATAAATTTTAACATAAACCTTCAATTAGAAAGAGAAATATTTACCAAGCATATATTAGGTACAAAGTAGGATATTTATGATGCATATTCTCTACAGAGAATGGAAAGGTAAGTGGTTTCATTTGAAGATCAAAGCAAATTCTGCAGAGATGAAGTCCCTTCAATTCATTGCATGTTTGTGTACAAACCCCCAAACTTTAAATTAGTTATGCAAGATATTCTATTATAGAAAACATTTTGCCTTTTGGCACTCAATAATCCTAACTCTGACGTTGGTGTTTTATATTTTGTCATGGATGGAACTGAGATTTGTCAACCTGCAGTTAAAGATTTTACTGTAGTCCTTTAGGAACATGGTCCTGTTAGCAACCCACTATTCCCCTGGAACCATACATTTTGATTAGAGATTGCAACTTCATCTGAGTCCTTTAAAAATTTTGGTGAGTGCGTTCTGTAGCTTGCCATGCACTGATATCTGGTCTGTCAGTTAAGAGAATCATCTGGGTATTCTGAGTCATGATCTCTAACATTCCAGCTGGAGAATACCTAATGGTTCCAAGAATACAATTCTTCCTATTTCTCCAGCCATTTTCCAGGACTCAAAATGAAGCCCAGGCAAAACTTCCAGTGTGAGTACAGACTCTGACCTGGTTGACTTTGGCTTTCTTTCTCTGAACACAAGGGTCACCAGGTGACTGAGGACTTGGACTTGGGAAATTGCTCTCTGAAGAGTCTCTAAGCCTGTGGGTGAGGAGACTGGGGCTGAGTCTGATTTACTAACTTCCCCCAAGGACCTTGGAGTCTCTCAACTTCTAGCAAATGCAGCACTAATTCCTGTCATCCCGGCCTAATCACCACGGTTTTGAGAAAGCAAGGAGAACTAAATTAGAGAGACCTTTATGAATTATAAAACTATACAGCTACTTAAACTGAAATGTAGTGAATGATTATTTAAAATAATATGAATGCTGTATATATTAGTATTACTCAAAGATTTTGGAGAGAACTCCAAAAGTAGTTTTTCACATATTTTTGAGATTGTCAACTATTTCTCAGAAGTAGAGGCACCAACACATAACAGATAGCTGCTCCAAGCAGTATCTGAAATACGAACATGAAAAATGTGTATCAATACGTCTCAATTAATATTGGAGTACCTTGTGAGTGTGTCTGTTATTTCCTATTCATCTAGACCCTGATATCTAAATAGAATTTAATTTCTAATAATCAAGCCAGCTGTAGTCATTTGTACCTTGAACTATCACATTTCCATCTGAACTTTAGGAAAATAAAAATATACTAAGTAAAGGATGAAATAGGATTCACAATGAAAGAAATGTAAAGGGGCTTGACTCCAAAGTAGAGTCGATGTACAACTTCAATTCTACAGGTGGTTTAGATCTTCCAGGATGAATAGTAAAAAAAGGACCTCAGATAAAAAAAAAATCAATCCATTCATTTATCCATGAAGTACTGGTTAATATCTAGTGAATGATAAAAACTGTGTTAAGTGTAAAGTGGGTTTTGACCTCACAAAGCTTGTATCTATTAGGGAAGAGAGAAATGACACCAATGTACAACAAATCAATTGCTATAGAAAATGAATATTCTAGAAAACTATGCAACTATTAAAATGTATTTTTTCTGGACATACACAGAAAATATGTGCCTAGCTATGTACTTCAGAGTTCTGGCTCCAAGAAGAGATTCAATATGTGGTAAATATTCAACACATATTTTTTGAAATTTAAGGTGTATAAGTAGTGTCTATTGCAAAACTTAGGGCAATTTTATAAAGGATAAAATTTGTAGATTATGATGGTATTATAGCTACTCAGAAGGCAGAGTCAGGAGGATCACAAGTTTGAGGCCAGCCTTCACAACTTAGCCAGACCCTGTCTCAAAATGAAATGTAAAAGGTTTAATCCCCAATATCACAAAAAAGTTATTTAAACCAAATTATTGAAAGTCAGATACTTGAAACAGTATCTGCTATTCTTGAGCTAGAAAATATAGAGAACATTTATTTTGACTCAGAAGGAAATCAACATTATTAAAATGTGAAGAGAGAAGTAAGACCATTCTAGATGCTAACCCTGTAGCTATTATTCTCAAATAGTTGTGTTTAACTGCTTCAATAGTTTTACTGGGGAAAAAAAGTAATTCTGAGGACAGTTGTGTAAGACAGGGAGCAGTTAAAGAAAAAGATACTTCTTGGACCATGGTAGTATAGACTGGGGTAGTGGTACAAACTCAGGAAGTCTATGGTCCATCAGCAGGCTAGAATTGGACATGGAAAAAAATGCATAAACAAAATCAACCTCCAAGTATCACCAATGTTTTCCAATATATCATCCACAGTCACCAAAACAGAAATGTCAAAGCAGTCAAGATATTAGATAGCTGGTCAATTTGGAGAGTGTGCAAAATCTGCTACTAGGCAAACAGAAAACAATGTCTCTGGCTGCCCTTTAGAAGTTTTTGCTTAATAATTATTAGATTGTGCAGATAGACATCAAAAAATTATCTTATTCATTAAGGACAAAACTGGTGAGAAAGAATATGGAAAATTTCCTTTAGGAATCTTTAATTTTATTGAATACATGAAAGAGAAACCTTTGGGAATAAAATTGGAAATTGGAACTCAAAGTACATCATGAAACTCATAAGAATGAAGTACAGTGTTGTAGCCATTTTAACTCTGGAAGTTCACATATCTCCTTTTCACTGATAGACATTTATTGCTTTGTCATCTCTGGCTTTTCCCTTGGTCTGGTGCTGCAATGCCTCAAAGGCCCACTGGAAAAACTTCACTAGACTGTGACATGAAGCTCACTTCAATATTTTGGTAATGGTAGGATACCATACTAAGAGAATGTGAAAAAATGAATGTAAGTTCTAATAAATGCACTGGTAGTAAAATTGTGTAATGGAATTGGTGATGTGGTCATCCAAGTTATGTAAATTCAAGTTTATGAGAGAAAGAGAGGAAGACAGAGAATGATTTACATAGTTAGGTCAATCTAGGACATACTCTGAACTATTCTATTCAGTGAGTTTTTGTCCTGAATAAATATGAAGTACTTTAGGCATATACATATTATAGCATATATATATATGCTATTTCATGTATTTCAGTTCTTATGTGCCTCATGTTGTAGAATTCCTCTATAATTATTGTTTTTAATGTCTAAAGATGTTTATTGTGGTTGCTTTCATTGGTGTGACAAAATACCTGAGAAAATCAACTTGAAGGAAGGTGGTTTATTTTGGATCATGGTGTCAGTCCATGGTCACTTGGATCCATTGTGTCTGGGCCCATGGTGAGGCAGAATATCATGGTGTGGGGCACATGGTGGAACAAAGGTATTCACCTTATGGCAATCAGAAAGCAAACATTGAGAGAGAAAGAAGCCAGGGTTCCAGGGACCTTCAAGACACAACCACAATGACTATTTCCTCCAAGTACCACCTCATCCATTATTGGGTAGGATCCACCATCTCCCAATAGTGCCATCAGTGGGACACCAAGGCTTTAACGCACAGTCTTTTGGGATACATTTAAGATCTAAACCATAACAATTATCTTCATTTTATCTGGTGTTCAATTTATGAAAAAAACATATAGTCTGCTCAAATGTTCAAGGGACCACAGGCCATGCCAGAGTCACTGAGTACTGTCATAAGTCAGTTCCAATATGGTGCCTTCCAGAGAATTAATACACACAGTTCGTTCTTGTGTACTGCTCTTAGACTATAACTCAAATACAAAGAAGGCCAAGATAATTCCAGATAAACAATGGTTCTTGGAAGTGGGATTTCATGGCAATGAATCTGTCACAATGCACATCTCATTTATACACTGTTCTTAATATTTCAGAACTGACTGCATCCGCCAAAATCTGCAGTTGGCATGATTCATCCATAGCACATACTGGTTTAAAAACAATGACAGATTTGGGGTCTTATCTGCTATGCTCTTGATAAACTTTACAAAACAATTGCATTTGCAAATCTATTTCCCCCAGTATGTTTCCTAAGTAGTCTTGCACAATACTATTCTAGCTAAAACCCTTTAAGTGAAGTGCCAGAGACCTCTCCTTCCATCACTGACATCTTCAGGAAGACCTGCCCTCGTGGAAGCGGTGGGTGTCTCATAGAGTCCCAAACAAAATGGAACTGCCCACCTTCAATAGAGGCAGAAAACAAGCTAAATCTTCCAGCCAATAAAGCCTGCTCCCCTTCCCAACTCTTACCACCTCCCACCCCCTACCAATCATCCTGGGTACCTTCTTCTCTAGCATGGTTCCTTTATCTGATGCCAAGTGATGCTCCTGGTGACACTTAGGTGTGAACCCTGCTATGCCCACGTTACTCTCCTAGTGTCAACTGTTGCCATTGCTGTTTCCTTGTTGCCAGAAGTGCTTTGTTTTACTAGAAGTGTCACATCAGTATTGTACTCATTGTGTTACTATTCTTGTTCTACTGTTACTTTTACCTTTCTGTTAATTCTTAACATAATTAGAGTGTTACTATTTCCACTTCCTCCCTAGGTGAGCTATTGGTCTGAGTCCCAAGTCCAAAAACGTGCTGGGAAAAGACTCACTAGTGTAGCCCAAATTTAGTGCCTAACTCTGGATCAACCAACTGTGGCTCAGAGCCAGACTAGGTAAGAAAGGGAAGGTACCTGGGACACTATAACTGGAGGGGGAGAGATGGACTGCCCTGAGGAAATGTGGATAGGTAGAGAAAGGGGGAGGGATGTGGGAGAGAGATGATAGATAGGAGATGATAGATTCTTTACCTTAAGTAAAAATATCACAATGACATTAAATATCTAGCAGGGTGTGGTGGCTCATGCCTGTAATCCCAGAAACTTGGGAGGCTGAGGCAGGAGGATGGCAAGTTCATAGCCAGCCTCAGCAAAAGGGAGGCTCTAAGCAATTCAGTGAGACCCTGTCTCTATAAACAATACAAAATAGAGCTGCGGATGTGGCTCAGTGGTCGAATGCCCCTGAGTTCCATCCCTGGAACCAAAAAGAAAACAAAACAACATTAAATATCTAAGGACATGCCTACAGAAAAGTAAGTCTCAAAAAGGTGTGGGATAGTAAAGAGTGAATTTAACAGAACACAAAACTGCATTAATATCCTATGTAATGCATTACATAGAAGTGGTAAAAAAAAAAAAATTGGGCTGTCAGTTTTCTGGCTGACTTTGCAGGATATAAATAGAAGAGGAAACGATTCTCAATTTCCTGATTATTTAGTCTGAAGAAGCACAGCTATTCTAGAATCAAGACAAAAGTAAAATCCCTCCCTTGGCTCTAGGATAGAGTGTATTAAATGCCACTAACAACATCCTAAGAGTGGAAATGATAATCCAAGCTGAAGGTTCAGAGGCAGAAAGTAATTCAGTGCAAGTCAGTCAACCAGAGCACCCAAGTGCTGTGGCCCAGGTGTTCTTTTCTCTCATTGTCTGGCTTTTATACGGGCATAAATTCTGAATACCTATAGCAGAAAAAGCAGAAATGCCTGCTGAGGCAGGTTGGTAATGGAAATTCGCAGAGGTGCTGGGTGTTGGCAGGGGGATGTGGAGGCACGTACTTCAGCTGAAGACTCAAAGTCGCTATTGATGTATTTGAGTTTTGTTTTTGACATTGGGCTATCCAAATCGCATGCAAGTTACAGTCCACAGGCTTCATTTGGAACACAGGACTTAACATTATGATTTGACTGAGCTGAGGGATGAACGTGACATTGATCAAATGATATTGTTATATTGCATGGAAGGATGTGTAACAAGTCCCACCATTATGGACAATTATAATGCACCAATAAAAACATGGTAAAAATGGGAATTTTCATATATGCTTCTTTCCTCAAAATAAATAAATAAGATTTTCTGAGAAGCAGAGGACAGCGATACATTGGGCAGATGATGGGATAGCATTCTTCAGAAGACTGCTGTGGAAGGGCCTTACTGGGTTCTTGTTCTCAGGACTTCTCATGAATCAAGAGTACAAAGGGGAAGTGTTTGTGCAAATACACATGAACTCACACACGCACACATGCATATCACATCCACAATGCACACATGCATGCTTACACGAGTCTTACACACACACATACAAACGAGCATCACTTAACTAATTTGATCTTTGAGATAGCTAACGTAGAAAGGTGCTAGTTAGGTGGTATTAGCTCTTTCTGACACATTAGATACAAGTGTAAAGCTGTACTTTCTAATATAGTAGGCATCACCACATGGGGTTATTGATCTCTTGGAATCTGTCTGAAAGAAGTAAGATGTGCAAGAAGTACAAATACATGGCAGGGTTCAGACTTACTATGAGAAAAAGGAATTTAAAGTGTCACATTAATAATTATTTATATTGACTGCACTTTAGAATGACTATATTCTAAGGTGATATTTCTAGGGTTAAATAAAATATCATTAAAATAAAAAGTCTTCTGTTTCTTTTAATTTTTTTTTTTAAAATGGTGCCATAGTTTGTTTTTCATTGCTATAACAAAGTACCTGAAGCTGGATACTTAATAAAGAAAAGAGGTTTATTTAGCTAGTGTTTCGGGCAGTCTGAGAGTATGGCATGGGGACTTGTTCTACTTATGATGAGAGCCTCAGGCTGTCATATACATGGTGGAAAAGTCAAAGGGCTAGTGGTGTGTGCGAAGAGATCTTATGGTGAAGAGGAAGCAGAAGATCTAGCCAAAGAGTCCATCTCACTGTATAATCCACCCTTGCAGTAACTAATACTCTTTCAGGAAAAACACTCATGTCTTTTAAGTCAGGAGATATCCACTGTCATGATCCAAAAACCTCTGAAGGACTCCACATCTCTCACCATCATTACATTGGGGACCAAGCCTCAACATGAGTTTTGGTCGGGACAAGTCATCTTTGAACCATAGCACGTGGCTCCTAGAAAACTTAAAATTCCATGTGTGGCTCACATGACATTTCTCATGAGGACTACTGGACTAGATTCCAGAAGGAGATTGAATGATTACTAGAAGATTCTTTCTGGTCCTTTTCCATTCAAAGTCAGTTATTCCTGAGTTTGAAACTCAGCATCTCTCTTATCTCCTGCAGCCAGCTAGCCTCCCGTCCTGACCTCTCATCTTCCCGAATGCTCGCGTCTGGTCCATGCCTGCCAACATCCTGGGTGCCCAGAACTCTCGGGCCCACGTCTGGTCTGCAGGTTAGTCTCAACCTATCTGATTTCTCTCCTCACTTGCACATTCTTCACGCAGGATCAGACGAGTTTTCTCCTAAGCAATTCCACCAAGTTTCTCCAGATTACAAATGAACAAGAGTTGCCAAGTAATTAGAAAATAGTTCCTCCCAAATTTGAGAGAATGTTTTCTGAGAGTTTTCCAGTTTTCATGTATATAAGTTCCAACTTCCTCGGTTGAGTCACCGAGCCCTTCACAATGGCCTCTCTGTCAAGCATCCTTGTCTGCAGCTGACGCCCTGTGAACCCTGGACCCAGCTTGGGGCTACTCAACCTGCTTTTCTCTGTTTCTTCTTCCCTCAATTCACCCAAGTCCCAGCTAATCTTCAACGGCTGTACCCAGGTTCTTTCCTTCCCCTGCTTTCATCATTGCTTGGGACTGCATGGACCCCACCAGTATTTTCTAATTTATGTCTATTCTCTACAGGTAAACACTTATTCACCAACTAGTTCCCATTATTATTTATTTCATGGATTTCCTATATTTCCATTTTCACTGAGATGTACTTTTGGCTCAAAACCCCATCCGCTATTCCTTTCCATCTTCACTGAAGCCACTGCCAGATGAGGCACTGAGTGTTTCTGACCCTTTTCCATTCAGATCCTTTTCCTCAGTGTAGAGGCTGTGGTGGCCTCAGAGCACCCCACCAGCAGGCTCCCCGGTCTTGGGCTGTGGAAGGCCAGACTCTTGGTGGGATGACTTATCTGCCCATAGGTGTTCATCCTGCTTGTGAATATGACTTCTGTATTCAGGTACACATATCTATTTCCAGAGTGCTCCAAAGATAAGAGAACATTCCCCTTTTAACTTTCACCCCTCGAAGTTCCTCTAGATTTCCCAAAGCTCTTTCAGTGCAGAGGTCCATTCCCACCCTGAACTCAGAGAAGTTGCCAACAGGCCTCTGATGACTTGAAATCTTCCTCTGGGTTGCACTCCAAGGCTCTATTTGTTCTTATCAACAAAGAATGCTCAGCAGATAATGTAGCTGAGAGTTGAAACAAAATTTCTATTTTCTAGACCAAAAACTAGTGTTTATATGACTAGATTTAAAAAGCATTTCCAAGATAGATTTAAGTCAAAATATATTTTTTGTTCAAAAATATATTAAAAAAAATAAAATATTTTTTGTTTGATCATTTTATTTCTACTTCCAAACTTTGACATTTGACTTCCTTCACTCTTTCCTTCTCTCTCCTTTATTCCTTTATTTTCTCCTATTTATTAACATTCAAATTTAATACATTATTCTTTCAAGTTTATGATGCTGTATATATGTGTATTAATATTTTTTTTTTCAAAAGCCACTCAGAAGTCTACCTATTTATCCTAAAGACAAGTTATTATTGAAAACAATTTTGGAACTTCCCTTTCTAAATTGCCTTCTGCACTTCAAAGACATGATCTTAAGTTCCTCAATAATGAAAAACCTTTCTCAGTTAAAATTGAGTTTGACAGAGAAAATACCGGTCAGCTAGAATTCTCAGCTATATAAAGCACCCCAAATAAAGATTACTTACCCTTAGTCAGTGAAAGTTGAAAGGAATCCTTCAATGACATTTGCTACATGAGATTTACCAAGACATGTGTGTTTACACTATCTATCCTATAAAATCTTATGGTCTTAAAGACTAAAGTCTGGTTTTTAAAATACTTTTTTTTTATTATAATTTCTGGCTGTAGGAAAGTCCTCTCTTTATACCAAGTGTTTAATTATCATTTGGGAAAAAGTACTAAGAATGAGATAGGGAAACTTAATTTTATCTTTTTTTTTCATTAAAAAAAATTTATATCTGAATGAGACAGGAAAAAAGACAGGTAAAAACAGCAATTACAAGTCCCTAAATGTCCTTTGGGTATAGGCCAAGGAGTGGGATAGCTGGGTCAAATGGTGGTTCCATTCCAAGTTTTCTAAGCCACTCCATACTGCTTTCCAGAGTGGCTACACTAATTTGCAGCCCCACCAGCAATGTGTGAGTGTACCTTTTTCCCCACACCCTCACCAACACCTATTGTTGCTTGTATTCTTGATAATAGCCATTCTAATTGGAGTGAGATGAAATCTTAGGGTAGTTTTGATTTGCATTTCTCTTATTACTAGAGATGTTGAACATTTTTTCATATATTTGTTGATCAATTGTGTATCTTCTTCTATAAAGTGTCTGCTCAGTTCCTTAGCCCATTTATTGATTGGGTTATTTGTATTTTTGGTGTTAAGTTTTTTGAGTTCTTTATGAATTCTGGAGATTAGTATCTATCTGAAGTACATGTGGTAAAGATGTTCTCCCACTCTGTATGCTCTCTCTTCATGTTATTGATTGTTTCCTTTGCTGAATAAAAGCCTTTTAGTTTGACTCCACCCCATTTATTGATTCTTGATTTATTTCTTACACTTTGGGAGTTTCGCTAAGGAAGTCTAGTAAGCATACTACAGGGACACAATCACGTCAATGTTTATATAGCAGCTCAATTCACAATAGCTAAATTGTGGAACCATCCTAGATACCCTTCAATAGATGAATGAAGAAACTGTGGTTTATATACACAATGGAATATTACAGGAAGAATAAAATTCTGGCATTTTCAGGTAAATGGATGGAGTTGGAGAAAATCATGCTAAATGAAATAAACCAATCGCAAAAAATCAAAGGCTGAATGTTTTCTCTGATAAGTGGATGCTGATACTTAACAGGGAGATTAAGAGAAGAATGGAGGAACTTTGGATTGTGCAGAGGGAAATGAGGTGAGGGAGGTGGCCAGGGGTGGGAAAGATGGTGGAATAAGACAGATATCATTACTTTGTATATGCGTAAGAATGCACGAATGGCGTGACTCTACATCGTGTACAACCAGAAAAACGAAAACTTGTACTACATTGTGTACAATGAATCGAAATGCATTCTGCTGTCATGTGTAACTAAATAGAACAAACAGACAAACAAAACAACAGAAGTCCCTAAAATTGTGCAGGAGAATCCACCCTTCAGAAGGAACTTGAAGATGACCTCACTAGGTTGGAAAAGTCAAAGGAAAGTAGGAGATTGAGGACAAACATGGAGAGCAGTAACACCTTAGACAGTCCAGAGGATGAGCAGGACACATAGGACCATGCAGAGTCAAAGTCAAGGACTTTCAGGAGTGTCCAGTCATGTGCTGATGACAGGGAGCGAGATGAGGGCCTGGGGATCCCACGGTCATCTTGTGAGTAATGGAAACCCAACCCTGGAAGAGAGGTACCAGTCTGATGACCATCCCCACCCCAAACTCAAAGTCAGCTTCCTGGCATAGACTAATTTTTCCTCTTACAGAATCTTCTTTAGCACATTACCAGTCGACCCTCTGTTAGAACCTGTCATTTGAAAGAAATAGCCTAATGTGAGGCTATGCATTTAAAGTGGATGCACTGCCCTTCAAGGTCTCCCGAGTGCCCCAGCACCAAGTTCACAGGTGTGCATCTTGCTGGTCTGTATTCACGGCGACTGTGTAACTGAGTGAACACAGGAGGCCTTCACCTGCAGCATGGTCAGCCTCTTGTGCTACAGCCCTCTTCACAGGCCCACAGCTGCTCAGAGGGTGTTATTAGTAGCCCCATCTTGCAGAGATAAGTTACCAAATTTCAGTGATTTATAAGGAAGCAGCCACTTCATACTGAGATCCATGTAATGGTGGGAGAGGGACTGTGGGGCTTCAACAAAGCACATCATCCTCCTCAGACCAGGAGCTGGGGCTCTTCACCCCACACCTGACTCCTCCATCCTCCTGCCATCCTCACCCTGGTCTCTGATATGTCTCTCTTCCCTGCTCTGTGACCAGTGCATGACTGTCCATGTTAACCTTGGATCTTGTCCATGACTGACCCTGCCCTATCTCTGTGTTTCAGTGTGTGTGCATCTCTTCTCTCCAGTTCAATGGTGAACTCCACAAAGCTGTAGCCTTCGCAACTGCTTTTATCACCTCCAGTTTCTAGTGGGATGTTCCACAGCAGATAAGCTCAAGACCACAGCAGAAACAGGAAACGTTTCAGTGGAAAAGGAAAAAAAAATAAATAGCCATCATTGAATCCAGTTCCTATCAACAAGAGAATTCAGATTTGGGAATTCTGTGAATGGCCTGGGATCATTCAGAAAAATAATAGAGAAAGGATTGTGATAAGAACTTCGTTTTTGTGGTTCCCGGGACAGTGGCTATTTTTATTACATGCATTCCATCTACAAGTGTATGGACTTACTCATTTTATGAAATAAATATTGGAAACCACTAGTCCAATTTGTTTTCCAAAAATGCTTTTGTTTTTCCCCTCAAAAGAGAGAGGATGAAATCACATCATTAAATATGTTGTCAGAGGTTCATCTTCCTGGAGGGAGAAATTAAACAGCGGCACACATTTTTATTAGAATCCAGCACCATATGTGAATGTACTTTCTTTCCTTTTAGGGTCTCTGGGCTAAAGATCATATTTGATCATTGGACTATGCAGACTGTCACTGAATGAAACTGCTTACATAGAACTGGATGGCAGGGAAGCCACATCCAGTCACATACTTAACTAGTAGAGAGCAGTCTGGGTTCCAGGAAGGAGCTGCAAGACTGTAGCCATGAATAGCCCCAGAGTGCTCAACCAGCAAGGCCATGGCAACTGTCCACTGCAACTGTCCACTGGTGGCACCCTTATCAGGCATCCCACTGGACTGTGAGAAGCAGGCTCCCAAGCAGAGCTCAAAGCAGATGCACGCTCCTGAGTCCCCTTCATTCCTTATTCTAACATGGAAATGTTTGTTCAGTCCAAAGTGCCACAGGAGCCCTTGTCCCTAGTACAGAGTTAATACAAGCAAGGGGTTAGGCTGCATTTGATTGATGCTGTTCCAAATAGCCTAACAGGGATCCGTTTGTTAGCACTGGAAAAAAGCAAAAATATTTGAATTTCTGTGTATATGTGTGTGCACGTGCATTTTTTAAAGACTCAAGCTCTTTAAAAATCCAAATCACTTAATTATTGATGTGATCCCTAATCAGTCACTTATTGGGACACTCTTAAGGGAGAAAAACACCTTATTTCTGGTGTGGATATCCTTGGATTCCAGGTCTTTACAGAGTTCGCTATGCATACCTTTAAAAAAAAATAAAGTCCATCTCAAACTTTAGAATATAAAATGCCTTCTGTAGAGTCCACAACGTACTGTTTTTGTTTTGTTTTGTTTTTGCAGTGCTGGGGATTGAACCCAGGGCCTTATGCTTGCAAGGCGAGCACTCTACCAACTGAGCTATATCCCCAGCCCAAGGACTTACCATTTTTTATTGCAAATAATGATCTAGCAAAGTTCTACTGTTCATGCCAAAAAATTATTGATATTGAAAGAGAGACTAAAATGTCTCTATCAACTCACTTTGCAGTTTCTCCCCACATGATTTTAAAAAGGCTTCTAAAAGGAATGTTGACATTCCTTTTAATTGTCTCTGAATTCATTTATTCTGCATATGTCAAATCCATCTAGGCCTATCTTTTTCTCTTGCTTCTTGAAAATATATATTAATGCATTGTCTTATGAGTGCCTTTTCTCTTAGAGAAAAATCAAAGAAAAAAAGTAATGATGTGGGAACTGTCATTTATTTAAAATTGCTCTGTGGAACACCTTAATTAGGACCCTTGCAGTTATAGTGTCTAGCTTACTATGTTTCTGAGTTGATGACAACTGTAAAAATCATTTATAACAACATAAAAATCAACTTGCAAGTTGTCTCAGATAAACCTGACAGACTGGAAACTCCTCTGGAAATCAGAATAGGAACTTCTGAGAGATGATGACTTGAAATTTTCTTAACAGTGTCTTATTGGCAGCCCACGTTGCAGAAATAATCAGAGTTCATCATATACCGAGAGTTACTAATGTTCTGATTTATTAATCGGACTTATATAAACTTATTATCTTATTTCTCCTTCCCTCTTCCTGCCACACCTTAACAGAAGTGTTTCTTCTTCCACAAATTCCTACTTAAAATGCTCCTTTGTGTCTGTTTGATGTAAATCAAGATCATGACATTGAAATCTCACGTTTTAAAAAAGGAAAGAATAATTTTTGAAAAGAATCAGAAAAGAATGGGTAAATTTTTATCTTCTTCTTAAGTTTGGGGAAATAAATGTTTGCTTCTTAGATGAATCATGCTTAAAAGAAGAAAGACCTATGCACGATTACTTTGGAGTTACTTTTATTTCTGGTGATAATGCACCGCTTGGCTCACTGTGGAAAAGCAGCAGGTTTAGCTTCTGATTTAAAATTTTTGCTAGAGTCTCATGGGGGGGGGTGGGCTGGCAAAAAAAGACATGGAGCACAAAGGGAGAATTGCTGGCTGAGGACACGCAATGTTAAATTAGACCATTTAAGTGTAATTTATGATTTATTATTCTAGGTATGTAGGTTATAGAGTGTTATGCATATAAAATGTCTCATAAATAATACACTCTCTGTATCATAATTATAGTGACCACCATGAATCTAAGAGAAGATTTTGTTTAATCCTTTATTTCAAACTCATGGCTCGGGATCTAGAATTTTTTCCACCCTATCCTGGTTTGGGGCTTTGTGGGTGTGAGAGTGAGGGGACAGGGGAGTGCCCTGCATATTCCCCCAACTGCGTTAATGGTTAAGAATCAGATTCCTCGGTAGGAATCTGATACCCACTTGCAAAGAATTTGCCATCTTCTTAGTTCTCATTTTTTTTTTAAATGTCTTTATTTATGGCTTTATTTATTTATTTATTTTTACATATTCTGAATACACATAACTTCTACCTCTCTTCTGATGTCATGGTAAACATGAGATTATGTTATTTTACGTGGATTTAGAAATGTCACAAGAATTAGAGACATGTATCATCTGAGAATATGGCATCCTTTTTCTACATAGCATCCAATGCCACAGAAATGGAACACTCACAAAGATGATAATTTAGCCACAAATGGTGCAACAAAATAGGCGTTCAGCCGAAAGGGGGTCCGTGAGGGTCAGCTCTTGACATGAGATAAGGAAGGTCAGTTGGGTCTCTGATTGATGGACTTCACTTTTTATCTTGGAGAATCAATTTCCCACATGCTCAGTATTCCTACCCATCCTCCAGGCAATCTGGACCTTTGCTGACTGTATCAGGATTGTGTTATCCAACAGTGAAAGTGCCAGTGATCACAGAAGGTATCATTTTCATTTTAAAGGTGTATTAAAATAATCTTATTACTATTTTTATCATTACAAAAGTCTTACAGATTCACTGTGGATAATTTAGAAACCTATGTGTCCATGGACCAGAGTTAACCTCTTTTAGGGTCATGTTCTCTACCCTGCTGCACTTAGGAGAAGTTGGAGATGGTATCATACAGAGGGGAGAAGACAAGCCCTCCATCATATTACCATGTAAACACATTACTTCAATTCCACACACCTCAGTTTTCTCATTTGTAGAATGACAATAGCATTAACACATAGTTCATAGGATCCTCATAAGAATTAAATGAAATTAATTCATTTATAGAAGATGGCGTGATGCAGTCATTTCTTACTGATAACTTTTACTATTATTGTCATTATTATGTTGCTTTTGTGCTTTGTCTTTACTTAACATAATTTAAAGCACTTTCACACCTTTTTTACACCCCTTTCGTAGGTACAGGATATATCAGATATGTTTGTAGAATCTTTACACACCGTAATAGGTAACACTTAGAAGGATGTAGCTACACTAAAAAACAAGAAGACAACGTTTGTGGTTGAAAGGTGACATGCTTGTAGCTCATGACAATCTGGTACCATATTTTGGTGCTCAGAATTGTTTTGACCCCTTTGCAGATTTCCCAGCCCTGGCAAGGAGGTGGAACTGAGCTTCCTTTTGGAGGATAGCTGTAGGTTGAGAACTTCATCTGTGCCCATGACAGCTCTAAAATGTCTTTGCCTAGCTCCTTGAAGGTTGTGGCCAAACACATGAATGTCTGGAGGAAGATGAAAATAGAGGTATTTATTAATGGATGTGGGTTTGAATCTGAATCATCTCTCAAAACCTGAGCTGCCACCAGGCCTGAATCAGGGCCATGTTCCCAGGTAGTTATCTGAGAAGGACACTTGCTGGTGTGCAAGGAAACATTCATACAAGTGTTGCTCCACCAGGACAGCAATGCAGAAGGGTTCATAGCTGGGGACAAGGATCAAATAAATAGAAACATTGTAAGTGGAGAAAAGAAACAAGTGAGCAATCCGAAAATGGTCTTCACAAGTATGTATAAAATATTCAGGAGAAAATGCATCCACTAAACAGTGGCAGGAATGATAAAGAATCATTTACCTTAAAAGATGAAATTATTTACCTTAAAAATTCAATGCATATGAAAAAGAGACAGCTGGACACATCTGGGGCTGGAACCTAGAGCTCAGGTCAGATAGGTGACTCACAGGGTGATAATGCATGTTAAAGGACGCCCAAGGTTGACTGACAAACTTTTACCGGAAGGAAGCTAGAAAAATGGGGAAGGAGACAATATTTAAACTGACAATAAGTCAAAAATTCTCAGGATTGAAAAAACTCATGAGCCCTCAAGTAGAAAACTCTTATCACTTACTGAGCACTTATAAAGTCATGAAATCTATGCCATGCCCATCATTGTGAAAATACAGGGTATGAGGATAGAGAGTATAATTCAGAATACATTATAAAACAGGCATATTATCTATAAAATTGCAACAGTCTACCAAACAAACAAAGAAAAAAACACTGCATTTATTTTAGCAATCAATTTCTTAGCAGCAATAAAGGATACACCAGCCCGAGGAAGATCTTCCAAATGCTAAGGGAAGGTAACTGGAAACCTTTAAATAACTGGAATTCTATAGAGAAATAAAAATATTTTCAGACATCCAAGGGATAGAGTAGATTACTACCCACAGTTCCTCATGGAAAAAAGTAATAAAGCATGTTCTTCAATAAAAAATAAAACTCATGAGAAAAAAATAAGATATGAATTCAAACCAATAGTGAGCAATAAAGTCAAGAAGAGAATGGTCCAGTCTATGTTTTCATTGCCTGAGTAATTAATCATGAAGATGATGACAACTCTTTGTGTAAAAAAGGCACATTATAATTAAATTTGAGAAAATAATAACCCAGAGATGGCAGAGTGAGATTCAGAGGAAAGTTAAAGCACCCTATGGTCTTGTTGAAGAGGAGGGAGAAACTTTAGATCTTCACAGAAAAAGAATTAAGGAATGTAAGTTAAAAATTTAAGTGTGATTACTAAGTTTATAGAACTGGTAGAGAAGAAACAAGAATTAGTCCAATTCAACAACAATAAAAACTCAAAAGCATGAGAAGTAGAGATTATAAAATCATACAGAAAGAACCCCAACTATCAATAATACAATAGAAGTTGGAAATGGGTGTAGCTCAGTGGTAGAGCATCAGCTTAGCATGTGTGAGGCCCTGGATTTAACATCCAGATTAAATAAGTTAAATAAATTAAAAAAGCTTATTTATTAAAACATAATGTCTGTTTGATAGTCAAAATGACAATCCCCACAAAAGGTGCATTTTCTCATCCCTGGAAACTACATGTGATTAAGGACCTTGAAATGGGCGATGGTCCTGGATTATCCAAGTCAGCCCCAGGCAAACACATTAGTTCTAAAAATCAGGGAACTTGTCACAGCTAGGTCCAGAGAAAGTTGTGAAGGTGGAACACCACCAGAGCCATGCTGTGTGGCTGGTGTGAGATGGAAACAGGCACCTGATCCTCCTGTACAAGTGACATCTCGAAGCTGGAGAAGGAGAGGAAGGAAATTCCCCAACTGAGGGAAACACAGCTCTGCAAACCCCTGGGTTCCAGACCCTGAAACCCTCATGGCACTTCTGACCTCCAGAACTGTAAGATAACAAATCTGTGTTGCTTTAAACCACTAAATTAGTGTTAAGATGTTATAGCACTGATAGGAAACTCATGCAATCTGTCAGGTTGTGCTTTTTAAAATTATCCATGCTCATTTTGGAAGAATTTATAAAATCAAGAGAAAAATGCAATGCATACACGTGGACACACACACACACACACACACACATGCACGCACTCACGCACGCACACCAATAATCCCATATCTAAAGACCTCTACTGTGGCTATTTAGCATACATGCTTAGTTTAAGGAATCAGAATTTTTTTTTCATGTTATTTTCTAGTTTTCTTTTTAGTAAACATGAAAGTCTTCCCACATCAACAGACATTACTCCTGAAGCAATTATAGTAGTTGTGCAAGTTCCCAATGTATGACCATAATACATTACCCTAATTATTGGGTGTGAATGGTCCTTTAATATTTTGTGCTGTTATAAGCAATGTCATGATAAATGTCCTTGAATATATTTCCTTGCCAGCTTTGTTTCATGGTTTTTAAAAAATATGTAATAGAAATTCTGTTCCAAGCTGTTTGAACTTTTATTATTTAGGAGTTTAATGCTTTATTGCCAACAGAAATATTCCTCCTATTTTCATTTATTTTAGCCATTGTTATATTGGTGGGGACGGAAGAAAAAGAGATTGATGGCTAAAGAGAAGAAAGTCTTGGTACTTCTGCTATTTCCATCTCTCTCCTGACTTCTTGCTCTTTTGCTTTTTGGAAGCCTGATTGTGGTTTTAACTGTAGAAGGATGTCACCAAGTAGAGGAAGGGGACCAGCCCACCAACAAGACTGCAAGTGCTACA
The DNA here is from genome assembly GCA_020662805.1 of Glaucomys volans. NCBI lineage: Eukaryota > Metazoa > Chordata > Mammalia > Rodentia > Sciuridae > Glaucomys > Glaucomys volans. Next base: position 1,929,181 of record JAJEJO010000207.1, read on the forward strand.
TACCATGAGAATGATCTTGCATTCTAAGATTGTTGATTCCCCAATCTGGAGGATCACTAAGGATAGAATCCAAATTTCCATGAAAACAATAAATAAAATGAAGCAAATAACTAGATACATTATTACCACTTGTCAAAAAATCAGCTAAGCATCATAGTGAGATGAATCTGTGTTTATAAATAGATCTTTCGGTAAGTGACTTTATTTCTCTTAACCAGTCTTATGCCATTTACCATCCCAATCTGGTCACGCCTACTTTCATTTTGTTCCCATTTCAGATTTCAGAGAATGAGGGCCAGATAGCCAGCCCTCCTGGCTGAGTCACATGGTCAAGATGGAGCTTGAATTGAAGGGATGTGAGCTACAACCCTTGTGTACTTCTGCCACCATTAAGAGAGGCTTAAGGTTTCTAGTGTGTCCTAAAGAAACTGAGCTCTTCAAAAAGCACTTATAAAACCTGTATCCTGCAAATACACAAAAAATCTTCTCTACCTTGGGACGCATTTTTACATAGGACAAGACCAATATTTGTCATGTTGCTAAGAACTTGGTTCCATTATTGTGTGCTTTGATGAGAAGCAAAGTAGTTTGGACATGTTTAACATTATAACCTATTTCACTAAAGTACTTACATATGTCTCACAACAGTGCCGGCCTCAAATAATTTTACAGAACTCATCATTCATTACATTTTTTTTCTGTATCAATACAAATTCTGAATTCTAAGTCAGACAGCCCATAAAACAGCTCACTCTGGTGGCATTTTGAGTGTGGGAGAAGCGTCCTCCCTCGGCTGCATGTCCATCTGTGCATCTGCATGTGTGCACGTAAGCGTGTGCATGTGCACATCATCTCCCTCAACTTGGAGGCAAATAGATGAATCCTTCCTAAAATAAAAAATTAGGTATGCTACTGACACCAGAGGGGTGGAGGGAATTGAGAGAGTTTGCAAGTCCCCAGCAGCAAGGCCCAGGATGTCAGCTAACCAAACAGGGGAGTGAAATTCAGACGTTGAAGAGAAAGTCTGGGATGGCTGGACAGGACCTCAGGGACCAGCGGCTGCTAAGTCGAGGACCAGCCCTTGTCTCAGGAATCTGATCTGCTGAGTCAAACTAACATCAAGCCCAGATTTTAATATATGAAAATTGATCCTTAAAGAGTCTTTATGGGTCATTTCTCCACAAAGAAATGTTTTAGTGTTCAAAAATATGAAAATTGACTGTCTAAAGAAGTATGGATTTATGGAACAATTATCTACAGCATTTACAATTTCAACTAAGATAATGAAACTGGAGTGTGAGTTTCACAGAGTGTGACTTGCACTGACATTTGTATACAACACTGTTTTTCCCCTAGGACAATGAAAAGAGCAAAAACACTTAAAAGCATATTCTATTCCCCTTCTTTATTTTATCTTACCACTTAGAACTCATGGAGATTAAATACCAAGAAATCTTAAATGTGATAAAGAGATCTATCTGTACCAGAATCTCTTGTAAGAAAAGTTTACTATCTTTGCCAAATTGGCAAAGTGAGATCAGAACTACTTCAATATTGAAACAAAATTGTCATTTATTTTACTTGAGCTAAAGTTGTGTTTCTTAATGAAGAATGGACTGTATTTTAAAAATTTATAATTCCTTAGAAAGAGAGATGTTCATGGTCAAGAAAAAGTATATGAGAATTACAGAAATACATAAAATAATTCCCAAGAGTCACAGCTATTTTCTTCTCTAGGGAGAATGCTAACTATGGCCCCAATTCTCCAATGACTCAAAGAGTGTCCAGAAATGACAAATTTTCTATTATCAACAAAGATTGTTCTTTCAAAAGTTAACAATGTAGCCAACTAATCATTTATTTGAACTAATGAGGTAACAATCAAGGTAACTTAGTGAATGTGATATTTAAAAATAAATAATGCCTTGATCCTTGTAATCAATATTCAGGTACACCTCTTACATGTCTTTAGAGGAAATTTCTAGAAGCATTCTGGGCAAGCACTATGAATACTTGATTTTTACATAAATTTCTAGAGTTGCAATTAGAATCATGGAAAGGAAGCCCTCCTGGTACCTTACAAGTGCTTAATAAAAAATGTTCGATGCACCAATGAATGAATGCAAATGACTAGGAGCTCCTGAAACTGGGTTAAAATGGGTTCAACTTATAGAATTTGAATATCCACCATGGCCTAGGCTTGCCCCTTGCTGTTGCCAGTTGGGCATTGCTGGTCTTGCTATTTACTGCTTGACCCTAAGCAGTAGATAAGGATCTAAAGGATTCTGTCCCACTTCTCAGGTTGGCTCAGCACCACCCACCTGCAGTGAGTGCTGAAGACATTTGCCTTCCAGTGAATCTGTCTGGGCACTGGAACCCTAGCACCCACCACTCTCTGATGGCAGAGGTCTTCAATCTGTCAATTAAAAACAGTGTAAGAGGCAATGACTAAGGCAGAATTCCCCCAAAATAATATTATTTGCTCAAGGAGACACATTCCAAAGAGTTCTCTCTGACATAGATTTTGAGCCATGGGGTGTTCACATCTGTACTCTGCCTTCCCACTGCCATAAAAGGAAATAGAGAATAACAGCAAGGCATTGTAATTTGAACATGCCAGCTGTGGTTCTAATATCCGCTTTCCTGGAATAGCCTAGTTGCCCCTCTTTGCAACATCCGGGCTTGGGAACCGTGATATTTATCTGGTTTCTGGGGTTTTGCACCACATGAGCCCATTTTTATGACTGTGGGGGGTCATTAAAAGCTTTATTTCAATAAGGAGGAAAAGATGGGAATTGTCCAAATGCAGAAGCGCTTCAGACATGATGAAGTCTTCCCTGTTGTTTCTTTCTCTATGTTTTTATCCCTAATACAAAATAAAAATAATTTTGGGAATTTCCCCAGGACCATACTTGATATAATATTTTAATTAGGTAGTCCATTTCTCCTCTTCATTTTTCTAACTTTTCTGGCCTTGATGCAGAATATTTATTTCTGTGGAAGAAGGATGGGTGAAGAGGGACTCAACCACTGAGATGAGGTTTGGTGATCAGGCTTCTGGAAGGTTGCAAAGCCTCCTGTAGGGTCCCCTGGAAGCTCACTCCTGCAGCTGTCCTGGGATACTTGGTGCATGCAGTGGCTTATCTCGCTACAAAGAGACAGCACCTAGGGATGCCAGCACTGGAGCAAGTCAAGGAGACTGAATTTGAGTTGTTGCTCCACACATGCTAATTACAGGACTATGGTTATTGCACCTTGCTGATCCTGTTTCCTCATCTGAAAAATGAGAATAATGCCACTTATTCTACAGAAGTCATCAGTAGTGTATGGATAACATAAGCCCCGTTTTTGTGGTAAGCATTAACGAACAGCAATCATTAGTACCTTACATATAATTGATGCTTTTGCACTGTTATTGTACTTGACTGGCTGGCTTTCTTAACATTTTCATGTCTTTCTCTTATACTGTCTTTGCAATCGCCACAAAAACGGAAAGACCTCTGTGATTATCACCATGCGAAGGAGTCAGTAGTTGGAACTTAATGAGTGTAGAAATTAAAACTATTAATTTAAAATGAGCTTGTTCAATGAACACAAAAAGTTGAGATTGTCATTAGAGAAATGAGAATAAGACCAAGCAATTAACAAGAAAAGGCAAGTAGCCAATGATTACATGATAGTCTATCCTTTTGATTATCAAAAATCAAATTTCAAAGACAGGGCAATACTCTATTAAATCATTACTGTTATTATTACTTGTGTTGCTGAGGATTGACCCCAAGGGCACTGGGCTATATCCCCAGTCCCTTTCTGAAAATTTTTATTTTATTTGGAGACAGACTCTACCTAAATTGCCCAGCCTGGCCTAGCACTTGCCACCCTCCTGCTTCAAGTTCCTGTGTGACTGGGATTACATATGCGCCCACTATGCCAAACTATTAAATTATTTTAAAAAGGAAATTTTAAAAAATATAATGCTGTAATATTTTCAGTGTAATTTAGTAACTTCAGTAAATAATATTAGCATTTAATATATACATGCCTTTCACACTAAGTTCATTATTGTAATTCTAGTATCTTCAGAAGAAATGACCAGAGATGTATACAAAATGTACGTACAAGAATGTTTCCTGCAGATGTATATAAACAAATATTGAGAAGTATAAATTTCTTACTTACTCCAAATTAAGAAAATGATGGAGAAATTTAGGATATGTTGGCTCTTTGGGATTCTATCCTACTATTAAAATGTAACATTGGGTATTCAAATAATATTTCAGAGCATGAATATGATTTGCATATTTTAATACTGAGTAAACTATATGACAAGAAAACATTACTTAAGTCTCAATTTCATTTAAGTGTACATATATAAAAGATATGTACACACAATTACATAAAGAGAACTGTATTTATTTTTATTTTTCTAATAATTATAAATAATTTTGATTTGAAAACATATGTGATTTTTTTTTTATCCCAAGAAAAGAAAGAAAGGAAGGGTTAAATGACCCTCCGGGGGTTACACCAGTACTTGGTGATAGACCTGGAACAAGAAGTCACTTTTTCTAAAGACTAAGCCTCTCCTTTACCTGTACGTTAATAATGACATTGACTCAACCTTCAGACCTCTTTGCCTATCAAAATTGGGCAAAGTCAGAGCAACCTCCCTGAAAATGTGGGATGCCTTTTTACCTTCATTTTCAACTCTAACCTTCAAATAAGGTGTGTCCAAGGTTGCATATTCCTGAACTGATAACCCTTATTTGTTCTTTGAAATAATGTTTAAATTTCCAGTCCTATTAACTCAGTGTACTAATTAGTTTCTGTTTAATGTTGGCACATTAAAAGTATTCATCGTTGCAGAATTGACCTTCCTCTTCTAAAACAAGCTGTCACTCTCAATTACATTGATGAGGGCAAGATAAATTTGTATAAACCTATCATGGCAGAGCATCCCAGAGAGCACAGGCATTTATCTCTAGAATGTGCCAGATGAAAACCTAGATACATACCACCTTGGTAGAGAACAAGAGCGCAGGGTCCCTTCCCAGCTCCAGTCCTGCTTAGCCTTGTGATTTCTTGTGGCAGAAACAACACTGAATTCTCTGAGTCTTCCCTCTACTATTCCTCCTGAGTGCACAAAATCCCCTTCTTAGCCCCCTTGTGGTGAGGACAGGCTCCATGATAATGTCTGGCTAGTGAATGTGGGCAGCAGTGACAGGCCACTCCCTGGCTGAGGAAATAAACAGGCCCTGTGCCATTTCTTAATCTCCTTCTTCCCCAGCAGTGACCATGGGGGCTGGTGGTGGGAACAGAGATCTTGGGAAGTGGTTAGAACAATGATTCACATCTCAGAGATTCACATCCTGGACAGCAGTCCCTACCTAAAGTGGATGTCCTCTAAGAAAAAAATAAAAGTGAGTTGGAAGATTTCAGGATAAATATGTCAATGCAGCATAACCTATTTTAAGTTAAAAAAAAATACACTGTAGAAAATCTTTTCCTTTCTGGAAAACGTATTATTGTATCTGTAAAATATAATTGGCCTGTACAGTCACTTACAAAATGTGCTTTGCAAAGTCCTCTGAGCTGGAATGGAACACAGCAGTCCAGGGGAGGTGTGGGACAGAGGGAGGTGGTTGCTCCTCCCTACTCCACCCCTTTTCATGAAATCTGCCTTGCTTAAGATCATATTTGAAGCAAGAATTTTTCTGGAGGCCAAAATGCAAAACAAACAAAAAAGTTAAAAACAATCAGATGAAATAATACTTGAGATATATTCCAGCTGTGGCACTCTGGTCCATAACCAGTTTCAAGTATAGTTGCAGAGTAAATTTGCTGAGTGAGAATTTTGGTAAATCCTATAAGCCTCTGTCATGGGCCCAGATAGGGTGAGGCATTCCCTGTCCCATTTACAACTGCTGGCTTGCCACACTGTGCCATGTCTCATGGTGTCTCCAGAAAGAAGAAAACTTGTTTTTAAAGTATGACTCATTGAAATTTATTGAGTGATCACAACTAGGGACCAGGGGTTGGATGGGATGAGCATTCACTGAGTAGTTTTTGTTTGTTTGTTTTACTTGTATTTGTGCCCTTGGCTAGGAGGACTGATGGTGCAGAATCCAACTAGGTAAGTGCAGGAAACTGCCAGTCCCATGACTGGGCAGCCTTTTACATGAGAGAAGGGGGATTAGTGTGTGCTATTTAGTCTTCTTACAACTTTTCTTTTGAAAACCTGATATTCTTCTGTGAAATCCATCTGGAATGTTCACAAAAGAAACACGCTCTTTACTGAGTTATTAGTGAAAATGCAGATCGACACCATTAGAGTAATAGGATTTCTTACCAAGAAATGTAGTGTTTTCCTTACAGAACTTTGTCTGAATGTTAAATATGCATATGTGAGTTTGCTGATTGTATGGCAGTAGTCTATAATTCTTACCTATTAGGCAATTTGTGCATTCTGTTCTCACATCAGCCAATGCTTAAGAAACTCTAAAGGGTGCCAGCTATCAGCTTAGTCAGTCCTCAGAGATTAACCTAATAAAAAATGGCTTTCAGACCATGCATAATTAAATGTACATATTTAGAAAATTTTAAAAATACTTGTATTTTTTTATGGGAAAATAATATCATTATAAGGAGAGAAATGTAAAATTCCTGAATTCTGCAGCTGATAAAGATACTCAGACACGTGCCTTGGAAGTAAACAGTAGAAGGCAAACTGGGTCTACAGAAGGCAAACTGTGTCTGATGAATTCAAAACAAGTTCAAGCCTTCTTTCACAGAAAGGAACATGTTAAAAAGTTATTATTCATGAATAGGAGTATCTAGCTACACAATTTTTTTTTATACTTCAGGGTAATGTAGTATAGAAATGAACATCTGGAAGCCACCAGGACTGTCAGCACAACAACCTGAATGGAAATTCATGACATTTCTTTCAGTTCCATGAGGTTCAATTGGATAAGTGAGAGAAAGAGAGACAATGATTACCAGGTAATTGGTTTGGGGTAATACACCTCTTGATCCTCACTCACAGAGACACACAAAGCAGACAATGGTTGAACACAAAAAATTCAGGTGGCTGGAATCCCCAGGGGACATCGGATCGTGTAACAAAGGAATAGTTCCTGCATAGCAGGGAAGACTTTCATAGTAGCACTATACCTAAAAGATGCTTTTCTCCTTACCCAAACTAAGTCAGACCCTATGAGCCGTCTTGGCTTGGAATACTCAGCTTATGATGATGAGAGAAGCAGGCATTCCGAGGCACACAGAATGAGGAGGTGACCCTTTCCAAATTCAAGCATTTTATAGGACAATTAGGACAGGAGCCAGAATACACAGAGAGAGCAATCCCTGTGTTTGTTCCTGGATTCATTATGTACCAAGTCCTGGGCAGCACACTGGGGCCACAGAGAAGCACAAGTGGGAAAGAAAAACTACAGAAACTGAAATTCAGAAATTTAAATGCCTAGGAAGGGTCAGGAGGTAAAATAAAAATGAAGTCACAGCCAGGTCCTAGTGGAAACCAGAGCAGGCCCAGGACTTCCTGCTTCCAGAAAGAACAGAGCTGCCATGATAATCCAGTCAATTATTGATCTGTGGAAACACTGGCCTAGATTGCCAGGTTCTCAAAGGAAACAAAATCTCCAGTTTATGTGTGTGTTCTTTTTAAATGTTGACAAGTACTTCACATTTTTAAAGCAAAGCTTTGTGCAGGAAGGGTGTGCTAGGCATAATTAGCCTAGGACACCTCCAAGCTACAGCTTCTGTTGTTGAACTTCATCATAGAGAAGCATGAAGATTCATGAACAGAAAAGCAATTCGAATGCCTTGTTTGTGTTGCTGTAAGAGAATGTCTGAAACTGGGTAATTTATAAAGAACAGGAATGTATTTCTGAGCTAGGAGGTGCAAGATTAAGGCACTGGCATTTGGTGTCTGGTGAGGGTTGCATCTTCTTGTGGGGAGGGATACTGTAACTTTGGACAGCCATGGTGGAGGGACAAGGGGGCCCTCAGTGGAGCCTTGGTATGAGGATGCTAATCCCATTCATGAGGGTAGCATCCTCATGACTCAGTGTCCTCCTGAAGGCCGCACTTCCCGATACTGTGGATTGGAAGTTAAGTTTCAATATGAACATTGGAGTGCCCCAAAGTATTCAAACCATAAGGGAAATGTCTCTGCAATTGTCAGAGAGATGATGAATGAAATAAAGAGGGCAATTCACTGAAAGTGGCATAGAAGAGAATTAGAAGAGGAAACAAAGCTGGACTGACAAAAGCATAGGAAGCAATATTAAAATACAAGCATTTTCAGTAGTCAGATCTGAGCATGGTGCCACGAACAGCCTTGTGCAAACCGTGTAGCCACTATCAGGCTTGCGCAGCGCAATGTTCTGTGGGTCAGTGTGTGTAGATACAGGATGATTGTAAATACTTTATGGTCCCTAACACAACTGAGGATTAGCAAATCTAAAATAATCCTTTCTGCTGAGCCCACAAATTAATGACAAAATTAGCTGCAGATATTTTTAAAGACAGGATTATAAGCAAGTTAAAAACCCACTAAAAAACAGCAACCAAGATATGGTGTCTGCGTGGGGGGCTAATCCAATAAGAGCACTCCTGTTGGGACTCTGGGGAAAAGAAGCTGGAGTCCGTTGGTTATGCAAACACCTCATGTTCAGGGTAGTCCATGTTAAATTTAGACACACCGAGAAAGGGTTCATTAACTTTTTATATCTGAAGTCATTTTTCTTAAATTATTTTTACATAATATCCATGATAATACCACATGGTTAAAGGAAAGTTATGTTTTAAAGAGAACATCCATTTTTGTTTTCTTTTTAATAAGACATGAAAAACTTTTGTTTTACATACAGAATAAAGGTATGGAACCTGGGGGTGCAAATTGTCAGTCAATGGGACTGTAAGAAAATTATAAGGCTCAAATCTTGCCCTCAAGAAGCTTACCATCGAAGGTGAAACTCAATTCACATTCTGAAGCTCAACTCCAAGACAGCACATCTGCCTCATCTCGTTGGGACAGAACACCCAGCCTCTGACACTGGAGAGAGGGATGGAGGTGTCTGTCAGCATCCAGGCAAAACTGGAAGCTACTGCCACGTGGATTAAAGGAAGCAAGGTGGGAGGTGCAGGGCGATGAGCAGGAGCCTGGGGAAAAACTGAACAGTGGACACAGCAGGTGAACTCAGGATGGACAGAAGAGAAGGGGGTTTTCCCCATGGGATTTTTTATGCTGTAAGACAGAACAAGTGCATTGATTTGCCAGGATGACCCTGTGACAAGGGGGTTGTCTGCACAGGTGAGAGCGGGAATGGCTGCAGCAAACTCACCTGGAGTAGCGAGCAGCTCAGGTCTTGTCCATCATGAGAAGGTCTGACCTCCCCCAGGATGAAGGGCACTGCATTGTTTCCATCAGGAGCAGAGCGCATGCATCCTGCATTGGTGCCTTTGGTCATGGAAAGATGAGGATGTCCTTCTCTGTCTGTTTGTATTTTGTGAATTAAGGTGCTGTGAACTTCTGAGATGAGAGAGAAAGCCTCACGGCATAGCTTCCTTGGGAAGCTGATTCATTAGGTATTTGATATGTGTGGTATTTCCCTGGTGTTCTGTCAAGATCTTATTTTCTTTTTCATATGGGAACATCTAACCTTGTCAGTGGCTTTCCAGCATCCCATAATGTCAGACTTCTCACAGTGGCTGTATAATCAGACCCTGAAAATTCTTTAACTCAGACTTTGGAGGCCAAATTCAAGTCTCTTTCCAGAATGTTAAAGAATTTTCTTCATGCCTTCAAGAGCAAGGGTTAGGATGGCTGATCTTTAATAAATTTGAGCAGATTTGTGAATTAAGATGAATGCTGCCACTGCTTCAGATACTGAAGCTTTGAGGTAGGCTGTAGACCAAAGGCAGTTGCCCACCTTCCCAGTGGTGAGCAAAGCTGACTTCAGATCTGCTCTTCTCGGTGAACCTGGAGAAGTTCTTGCGGGAAGTGTCCTTGACACTTCCATTAGTTAGCCTTAGACATAAAGACCTGTGGACAAATAAGAACATATTCTCTTTCTCAATTTCTATGAACCCGTGCAGGATAAGTCTTTTTATTTAACATAAGAGGGAATATGGGTTACAAATAGAGTGGACTTTGAAATGTCATAGGCACATCCCAACTATACGTCCTTCTGACAATGTGACCTTGAACATGTCAACCATCCTCTTTGAGTCAATGATATCTTCTCATTGAATATAAATCTGTAAGCATTGAGCCAGACGGGGTGCCAACAAACAGAAGCTTTATCTTCTTTCTTTCAACTCATATATTAGTGGAAAATTTCCAAATTTATTGGGAGAAAGCACTTTAAAATTTGTAAATATAGTCTAGTATTAAGGAAAAAGGAGTCATAATATCATCATGAACACTTTTCAAAAATGAAAGTAATTCATGAGTCAATATGGAAAAGATTGTATTTGTATTTTCATCAAGGCATAAAATCACAAGTATAAGACTCCTTCCCCCATTCCATGAACATTATGTATCCTTACCAAACATCATTGCTTACAGTTTCTTGCTTAGTCCTGTATTTATATTAATGTATAAACTTATGTGTGCATTATTTATATTATTCCTTTATATCGCAATACTATTGATCTTTTAAATTCAAGAATATATTTGTTTAAAGAAGAAATTTTCAAGACTCAACCTGATTTCAAGACTCCTGAAGCTGTGGTAATCAACACAATGGTTTATTGGCATAAGGATAAAGAATAGATTGTTGTAACATAACAGAAATTCTAGCATAGACACTCACAAGGTGTATTTCAATGTGGAATGGAAACCCTTTCCACAAGCAGTGCTGAGAAACAGAACAGACAGGGTCCTGGAGAAAGATGGACTTTGACACTACCTCACACCAGGGACAATCAGAGGAAGTCCAACTGGGAAGCGCTTCGAAGGAACCATGAGAAAAGACCTCCACCACCTTGCAAAGGGCACAGAGAGACGTGGATGTCAAAGGAAAAACAACAAAGCAGAAAAAGATATTCCCCATCATTAGTCACCAGGGAAATGCAAAATAAAAGTGTAAAGAGCTACAAACTCAATAAGGTAAAACAAGACCAGTGCAGCATGGGACTTCTTCCCAGGTTAATGGTAAAAAAGTAAAGCAGTCCAACCACCTTGGAAAACTGAAGGGTTCTTATAAACGCATAACTGCCCTATGAACCCACAATATCATTTCTAGGTGTTTATCCAAAAGAACTTTGTCTGCAAAAACAAGCAGTTTTTGTAGGATTTTATTCATAATGACATCAAATTGAGAACAATGCAAACTTTCATCAACAGGTAATATACTATAAATGCAGAATGGAATACTAATTGGAAATTAAAAGGAATTAATTGTGTTAATACATACAACTACATGAATGAGTCAAAAAACATGTTGATCTAAGAAATTGGACACAATGAATACACTGTGCATGATCTCATTTATATTGAACTTCATGAACTAACACAACTAACCTGATGATATGAATCAATATAGCTGTTGCCAGTAGTACTTGGGAATTTACTGGAAGGGCCCAGGGGAGGAGTTTTTGGGGTGATGGACATGCCTCGATTGGGGAACTGGTTATGGACAAATATATTTATCAAAGTATATAGAATTACACATTTAAGATTTATATATTTCATTTTATGTAAATCTGACCTCAGTTAAAATGGGTCTGATAAATCTTTCTATGACAAAGCGTAGAAACACGTGTCAAAGCACCCTTTAATATTAATAACCTAAAATTGATTTAAAATCAATAATTTCTATAATTCTATCCAAATTAAATTCCAGGGGTTATTGCCTTACACTCACTTTGATTCATTCAAAGCATATTTGGTTTCCTGATTTCTGTGACAATGGAGTAATTCACCTCGGAACACTTTACCTAATTCTTGAATCAGTCGTCTCTTTAAGATATGGCAGGTACACAGGAGGGAGCATGCAGATTTGCTTTGATGAAGCATCCTTTCATCCTTTTGCTGTGTTGGGCTTGGTCTGGGTGTGATGTCGGAAGATGAGTTCAATTGTACTTCAGTGCTATAGTTAGAGAAATGTGGTGGGACTCAGAGGTAAAGAACAGAGGCAGGACCACAAAATAAATTACTTAATTGAAATTGGCAAACCAACTAATGCATTTAGGGAGAGTGTGGCTGCTGGCCCTGTCTTGAGCAGTTTTCTAAAGATAAAGGTTTTGTTTGGTTTCATGTGGTTGATGTGAAGAAATGCATGAGAGACCAAGGGAAGATTAATAAAAGCAAGAATTAAGTAGAAAATGCAAAGTCAGGGCAGCTGCTTGCCAAAACGGATGGAATGACAGCAATAATTTGGATGAGCTAGAAGCCAAAATTAAAAGCCTAATAAATTTCCAGAAAACTAGATCACTAAGAGAGCCATTCAAAATTAAAAAAAAAAAAAAAAAAAAAAAAAAACCTACAGAAACCAGTCTTAGAATAAAGGGCATTGCTTTTTAATTAAATTTATAATTTAATTTCCATTTCACTTAAGTCTCTTGTTTAAAAACAAGGAAGTTCTAGCAAGAGAAATATGCAGATGTATGTATATATACAATATATCGTCAAGTCATCTTAATGTTGTACTCAAATCTTTGATTTTTCCAAGCATTTTTTTTCTCCCATTGAGCTTAGAATTTTTGTTACCATGACAACATGTTGTATTATAATTCTGTGTGTGGGGTTTTTTTTTTTGACAGTGTTGTACTAAGGATCAGTTGAAAAGTATAGTAACAACCCTCTTCCATTTGATTGTGCACATCCATCTTTTACATCGAAGGGATTTTTAAAAGCTACCATAGTGTAGCCAGATGTGTACAGATAAGAATAGCGGTGTGGTGATTTCCTTGACCCTGAGAGCTAAGCTGAGTGGATGGATGGGAAGGCATTTGCTGTTAGAGAGTTAAAAAGCAGCATGCCTAGATCCTTCAGGACAGAATTGCACTCGCAGGGCAGGCACGCTTTGCTTTTAGTTGCACCACGAGAGCAGCATTTGGTGCCAATGACAGGATTTTGAAAAATTCTATTAGGATTGTGGATAACAAAGACAGCAGTTGAATAAAATGAGAGAATAATCATATTCTTAGATCTCAATATCTTCGCTCCAAATCTGAGACATAGCCCAGTGAAGGTCAGGTTATTAAGCAGGGATGGCTCCTTACCAGTCCTTCTTGAAAAAAAATAGGCATTTCCCGGCTGGGTGCTATCAGTTCTCACGAGGTGGAGAAGGTGTCAGAAGCCTGCAGAGCATTCTTCTCAGTGTGGACCAGAGATTGGAAAACCAAGGTGGTTGAATTTGAACTGTGTCATGTGCCTTTTCATACCGAAACTTTTAGAAAACAATAAATGAGATATTAAGAGATAACATGATTGCAAAAAATAGCATCACCATGGAATCTCCAATAGAAACACAACCATCATTTTCCCTCTGCTTTTATTGAACTCTGTATTATGAATATCATACAGAATGTCTGGTGAAATTGAAAACATTCCAAATTTGCCTTCAGTTAAGTGATTTGGTAAAATGAACTGTGAGGGATGGTTATTCAAAGCAATCATGTCCATTTTAACCTATTTTGAAAACAACAACAACAAAATAATCAAACTCTTTCCAAACTTAAAAATGTGGTTTATTTTATTATTCTAAAAAATCACATTTTATAATACAAAATATATTTCTTTCCTTAAAATCTGTCCTGTGTTAATGAACCAAAATATGCTCCAATCTGTTCTGGAATGCCAAGTCACTATGTAATTTCCCCAAATTCCACAGAGACGGAAACAAAAAATAAGTATATATAAAATTCTAGTTAATGTATAGAACTTGATTGTGACTTCTTTGAATGAGTCAGAAGTTCTGTCTTGATAATACACATTATTACATAAAAATGGTTTTGCATTTCCATACATTTGTTTTCTGTAAGAAATGAAACCATTAAATAGCAGCTATCAGAGAAAGAGAAAAAAGAATTCTATAAAGCCAAGTTGGGCACAACATGATGGTGACATTCCACAAACTCAAACACCATTCACTGTGTCGTTTGCCTTGGTTGGAACACAGGACATGGGGAGGATGGTTTTGGAGGAGGAGGAAGGCAACGCCATTCCATGGTTGCCTGAGAAAGGAGAGTAGGTGAAGAGCAAAGCCGTGACCTGCCATGACACACTGACCGAGATGCACAGTTAGGTTCAATGCTAACCTGGAGGAGACTCAGGAGGCAGTTTTGCCTTCCTATCAATGATTTTAAAACCTCCCTGTTCTGGTTTGCATGTGAAGTGACCCCCAAAAGCCCATGTGTGAGACTGCAAGAATGTTTAGAGGAGAAATGGTGGGATGATAAAAGCCTTGTTTCAATCAACTACTCCCTCATGGGGAGTAACTGAGTGGTAATTGAAGGTGGGTAGGCTGTGACTGGAGGAGATGGGTCCTGGGGGTGTGCCTTGGGGTACAGATTTTTTATCTGGAGAATGGAGTCTCTTTCTGCTTCCTGATCATCACGTGAGCCGTGTCCCTCCACCATAGTCTTCTGCCAAGATGTTCAGCCTCACCTCAAGCACTGAGGAATGGAGCCTGCTGTCTACGGACTGAGACCTCTATAACTGAGAGCCCACAAATAAACTTTTCCTCCTCTACGATTATTCTGTTTGGGTCTTTATTTGCAGCAGCAAAAAAAACAAAACAAAACAAAACAAAACAAAAAAAACTGACTAAAACACTCCTAGTAACCCACAGATATAAGGTGCTCTTAAAGCCCTCCAGAACACTTGCTTAAAATATTGTCTTCCTCATCCTGTTCCTATTTCCTCTAATCCACAGGACCCAAACAAACACATAACTTGAAATAAGTGATTCTTGGTCAGTTTTTAAATAAAGTGATTTTATCTATCACAGATATGCCTAAACCACAGAAGATGTCCAAGAATCTTGGGGATGCAGCACTGTGAATTATTTGCTCCTTAGCGAGACATGTTTGTCTATGAATTTTCAAATGCAAATATGCTATACTTGATTAACTTTTTTTATTGAGCCTCATTTCCAACAAAATGATAGAAACTTAATCTCAGTGAACTCAGGATGATGTAATCCAATCATAGCTAGATTTGAGTCCTTGGACAAAATTTTCTATCCACGGCACTACCTGCAAGTTGCTCCTGTTACATCATTTCTCTGGTCATCAGGTCCCACAGGCCACTGTTCTTATCATCACAGATGCAAATCTTTCCTTCACAATTAGCTATCTGTTTCTCCTGGAGCCCATGAAATGCTGGGTGTTCCCTAGATGTCTCTGTCTAGTCTTGAGTCTCTCAATCATATCTCCTCAGATGGCTCCTCCCTAAACACAGAACAAAATCCGGCAGTGGGCGTCAGACACACTCTCTCAAGAACACATTAATATCTCTTTTTAACTCTCCATTCTCTTTACTTCCCCTCTCTGCCTCCTTTCCTCTATTTTTTTCCCTTATTTTCCCCTTTTCTTTCCAGGACAAAAAAAATTTAGTTCCTCTAGTGAAGGAAAACAGGCTTTCAATATCTAAATGCTTCTTTCTTTTTTATTCATGTGTCATAAGCCTTAAAGTTAAAGACCCAAATTTTGCTTCCTCAAAGCTGATGATCACTGAATGCCCAGCTACAATCTGATTGGAGCCACACTTCTTCCCCACCTATCTGTATGTTGGCCAAATCTGTGTGTCACTTAAGACTCTGAGCTCTAAGTAATTCAGACAGATCTTTGTCCCATGGCTGGATCTCTGAGACTGTGATGCTGACATTAAATTAACAACAGGCAATGAGAGCAGTAATTTCTTCAGGATCTCCATGACTGGTAGGTAACACAGGTACTGGAGTTCCTCCATCCTCACAGGAGGGTCGTGTCATTCAGCCAGTGACTTTGCACTTAGAACTGAGCACTTCATTTCCCCTTACCTTTAAGCTTCCAGGTACTCATTCATGAGCTCTTTGCCCAGAACTTAGCATCAGTAAATGATATATGTTGGCTTAAAATCTGAATTTCTATTCCCAGCTGGGCCTTCCTTCAATGTAATGATCTTCCTATGGCTGGTTCTTGATTAAGTTGTCAGAGAATGAAGACAGCATCACTGAGCCAGGTTTTATGAGGACCTGCAATTCTTTTTCAAGCTTCTTGAGAATGCCAAATCTTTCTTAGCCTTCCATTGCACTACCAAGGGTGGGTTCTCTCTATGGGTGACTTCCTCCTGTGAAAACATTGGATTTCCTATGAGCAATACAAGAGAAGGAGACATGTACTTCTTTGTCCTGTCTCTCTGCACAGTGTCATCGTCAACCTAGGAGGTCAACATCTCCCTTCCAAGCTCAGTGTTATGGATTGGATGTGAGGTGTCCACCAAAAGTTCATATGTGAGACAGTGCAAGAAGGTTTAGAGGAGAAATAATTGGGTTGAGAGCCTTAAGTCAATTATTGAATTATTCCCCTGACAGGATTAACTGAATGGTGGCCCAGGGTGGGTAGGGTGTGGATGGAGGAGTTGAATTAATGGGGGTGTGTCATTGGGGTATATATTTTGAACCTGGCTAGTGGAGCCTCCCTCTGCTTTCTGAAGATTATGGGAGTCCTTTCTCTCTGCCACACTCTTCTACCATGATTTTGTGCCTCACTTGAACCCTAAGGAATGAATGGAGCTGGCCTTTTATGGATTGAGACCTCTGAAACCACGAGCCACCAAATAGACCTTTCCTCCTCTACAATTGTTCTGTTCAGGTCTTTAAGTCACAGCAGCACAAATGCTCACTAAAACACCCAGGTTCCTTGCGCACACCCCATGCTTCCAATATTAAGTCATGGGACAGTTTGGCAGGGTGAAGCCAGGGCTCCTCTGCTTCCATGGATTCTGTGGCTATGCTTTCTACAGGAAATCCCATTTCAACAAGAATGCCATGACAGATGAATCTTAAGCACAAACTTCAAGAGGCTGAACTGCCTTATTTCTTCCTCTGGAGAATATCTTTCAAATGTGCCAGGAGTGTAAAGCACTCTGCTATATCCTTTAGGTTCAACTCATTGTTGTCCACTGATTTTATCATAGACATTATTTTTTCTCTCTGTGTCCAGTTGTGCCATGGGGTCATGGCCATTGTGTTGGTATCAGCTCTAATTCTAGTTGAGGGTTGTCATCAGCCAGGGAGAGCTATATGTCCACAGAGAATAGGAGAAATCCCAGCAGGCCTCAAGTGGCCCCAAGCACAAGAAGTACAAATATCAGGACATAAAATTCATGGGCAAGGGAAATGTCTCCATTTCTCCACATCGTTAGGTTTAATTAATATGTAATGTTCCAGTTCCACCAATGGCAGAACCACCCCTGGCCCCAAATCATGGCAGTGTTTCATTTTCTTGTAACTGAGATGCAACACAAGAGTAAATATTTGACTTTAACTTCCAAAATAGCAGGTGGAGAAAAGTACATAAGACAAATAAAACACTATGAAGAAAAACATCAGGAAAAAAAATCTATTTTCTTTCCATTGACACACAGGGAATTATATGAGATATTTTAAAACAAAATGAGACTTGGGGTGAGGGGAGCTCAGTGAGAATTATCTCATTTCCATGCAAACTCAACAATTTTAAAGCTACATACGGAGAAATCACAGAAGATATTTAGTATACAAGGCATATGAAACATTTTAACCTTCGGAGTGAGTGGTTATTAATAGGAAATAGTAAATCATGACCAAAATAATTAGAATAGATGGCTGTTGTAACTTGGATCATGATAGAATCGACCAATTCATACTATAGGTCAAATCATGTAGCCTGAAGGATAACAAGCAGAATAAAAAGAACCAAATAGAATGGGCCTAAGTTATAAACACATGTAGTGCTGTGTGTCCTTTAAATGTGTATTTTCTAATGGAATTGAGCTTGGGACTATTAGAGGAAGGACACTGGACACATATGGTGTCCTCAAGAAAGACCATATATTTGAAAACTGTAAACATATGTGCATGGAATTCACCTGAAAGAGGTGAAAGTCACATGCCATGTCACAGCTTTGCCCAGGCTCAGATGCAAATCTGTGACATGGCACAAGAGTATGGGCTGTTGAGGGCTAAGTGTGATGCTCAACATGGCCTTTGCCCACTGCCTGCCTTCCATTGGCTCTCTGCTATGTGCTTTCCCCTGAAGTCTTTTCTGTGCAAAACTAAGCCCCCTGAGGTTCTCCTTGAAGCAGCTCCATGATCCTATGAGTCTGGGAGCATGACTATGTTCAGAACCCATGCACTCTGGTAACAAAAGCAGCTCAGCATCATCCAATCCTGTATTTACAAGACTTAGCAGAGCACATCACCTGCTTTTGTATTTTTTTGTCACATTCATTAATATCTGGTATGCTGAGTAACACATCAGAAATATTGGGGTGAATCTATATATCAACATGTATGGGCAAATTTTGTTTTCCAAAAAGATTGGATTTGACTCCTAACCAATGTACAGTTCTATTTATAAAATTTGGCCTGAAGAAGGACCAGCAATTAGCTATTACTAGGAGTTGGTCTTTATCTCAACATAAGAATATCTTCACAGTGTCTTGATCTCCCACATCACACCTTGTACAGGAGGGTTTTTCTGCTAGAAAACTCTGCCAACATGAGTCTCCATTCTGTATTCCAAGTGCTTTCCTGGTTCAGCTCCACCCAACTGATCTGTTCACCTCCATTTCCTATCCTTGACAGTGTGCTGTAAACCTCTGACATGAAAAAGAGAATTATTGAGAAATGTAGCTGCTTCTGCTTCCTAATGAAATTGACTTCAAAAAAAGGGGAAATGTCCCTCCTACTCCTTCCCTGTTCTGGGGTTAACTGGATGTTGGTAGATCTCACTTAATGGAAGTCAGTGCACTGAGGCCTTCAGAATATATATAAGAGTCTGGACCTAAGTTTGGGGCATGGAGCAGGCAGATGCTATTTATTGCACATGAGGACATGGGAGGAACTTGAATAATCTGTTTAATAATAATTAAACAGAAAAAAAGAAGAGAGGAGATATTTGAATGAGAGAGACATCATTACCTTATGTACATGTATGATTAACAATAATGATAAGAATGTACATCATGCACAACCATAGAAATGAAAATTTGTACCCCATATGTGTACATTGAATCAAAATGAAGTCTGTAAAAATAAAAAAAAATAAAAAAGAAAGAGAATGCTAGTCATGAAAAGAAGATGAGAGTCTGAAAGATTTTAAAGAACAGAAAAGTAAAATGCTTTCGTTTATTTTGTGCCATTGGATGCAAATCTTCTCATCAGCTCTTTCACAATCTTCTGAAAGCCATGTCAACTCATCTGTGTGTATCTCTCAAATGCTGTCCTCCTTGGCCTTGGAGTACGTGTGTACACATGTGATTAGAAGTGGGATCTACATTTTGCATTTGGGCCCCCATGTACAGAACTGTAAGACCAAATGAGGTTGGAGAGTTGGCCAGCAATGACCAAGACAAATCTACTGAACTTCATGTCTATGTGGACTGGGGAAACTCTAACCTCCTGATGGAAGCTTTCCAGGGTAAGGTGGGTTGATCAGGTCTCAGGTGCTGGCAGCCAAGGAAAGTTTAGAGGGTGACTGTAGAAGTGCAATGAAGTGAGTCTTCATTTCTCAATTCTCAAATTGGGGAAGGACATTTTAATGGTCATGTCAAGTTTTAAGTAAGGGATGGAGAGGAAAGAACCCTGTCCTGTTCAGCAGGGAAAATGAAGGCTGCCACAGTCTTTGTGAAAGTATTTGTCAATGTCCATCCAAAGTCCCAAATATGGTCAGGTGTGTTAAAGCCCTAAGAAATTAACTCCCTAAGAAATTAGCCAGAGGAATGCACGTTTATTGAAAATCTGTGGACACTGATATCTGCAGAATTATTTATAAAAATAAATTATTTATTTATAAAAACAAAAAGTGGATATAATCTCAATGTTTAATAAGGAAGGTTGACCAAAATATTTATCACACAATATGACTTTCTCCTTTCCTCTCCTCCTTGACTCTCCTTTGCTCTTCCGTGTCTTTGCATATGTGTACATGTATATGAATGTGCAGATGTTCACACTCATAAACAATATTTTACTGGAGGAAATCTTAAACATATTCAGAAGTTTTAAAAAAAACTATGCAACCAGGTGTATTGTGGAGAATATTTAATTCTCAAGCAAAAAAGATAGATTAGATGATAAGGGTGTTCTGTCTATTCATATTTAGAATGTGATGCTCTTCTGATGAAAATATTATGGAAAAATTTGTATCCTGTATCTTCTTTTTCCAAGCACTTTCCAAAATTTTAACAATTGACATGTATTCTTCTCTTTCCATTTGCCAGGAATTTAAACCAGCAAATCAGACTTATGCACAAAAGTGAATTCAGAATACTTTGCTGATCTTAGGTTTTAGATAGCCATTTTCTTTTTAACTCTTTAGATTTTTTTCCCCCACGTTTAATGGTCCATTTTTGATCACTAGTTGAAAGAATAGAGAACTTGAAAGAGAACTGAAGTTTGAGAGGCTCAATATAAGGCTGACCCAATCCCCAGTTTTTTACTTGATCAATATTGTTCCCAATATCTTGTACTTTGACTACACTAGCACATTGCATAGAAGAACATAGAGAAATACTGTCGTATAAAGTGATCTTGATATTTTAATATTAACAAAATAATCTCCATTTTATTTCAGCCCCTCTTAATCCACAGTTGTTATCTACAGTTGCCTAAGAAATCCTGAAAAAAGGAGGAGATAGAAAAGAGAGAGAGAGAGAGAGAGAGAGACTGCCTAGGGATTAAAGAGCAATGGAAATGAAGTCAGACAACAAAGCCCTGTGCCTCTCCTTACACAGCAAGTCTGTTCTTCAGCTATCAACTAATGCTCAAACAAAATTATTTAAAGGCAGTTGATCTCCATTTACTCTGCCTTCTCTCTGAGATTTTTTTTTTTTCCTTCTGGAATCTCATTAAGTCACATGAACAGCTGCACCAAGTTGTTATAGCAACAGGAATTTTAAAAGTAAATTAATTTTGCTACAAGGTGTTATTAGGACCAGGTAAGGGTGGCCTTGAATAATAATGGCTCCTGCCTGCTCTGCTAGAACCACATAGCTCCTATCCAGCTGTAGGAGCTGCCACGGGAAGAGAAACATCCCTGATTTATTATCGCCTCTTAACAATTCTTCTAGGAAATGCAACCATAAATTGTGTTGGTTTTACTGCAAATTTGTATATCCCACTTTTAATCCTCCATAAAATTATAGATTGAAGGAGTCATGAAACTCATGGGTCCATTAGCTTCTGATGAACATATACAAACAAGAGAAGTTATAGTTTAAACAATTTCCCTGTGAAATGACAATGTATTCCCAGGGAGCTCAACATTATGGAAAATTTTGACCTTTTGATTTCAGAGAAAGGACTTCTAAAAAGTCTGGGACATAAATTACCAATAGAACTGAGCTATTGCATAGAGAACGATTACGGCAGCATGAGGTTACTAACCCAGGGAAGGCAGAGAAAAGAAGAGTTTCCTCTGTACAAGTCCTTCCAAACTCTGTAGTTCTGGATTCTCTCCCTTGTTCCCAAAAGTGGAGGTAAGGGGGCGGGGGGTTTTTGCTTTGCTTTTTTAAGACTGGTCCTAGAACAGTCTTCCATGGTCAAATTATCATGGGCTAAGCTCCGTAATATAAACCCCCCTCCCTTTAGAGAGCCACAAATAATTTAGCAGACTCAAAGTTTCACCAAGCCCTACTAGAAAGAATACATCTTTACTGCATTTAACCCAGCACTTCATGGATATTTTTGTTATTCAACTTATTTTAAAATATTTCCTTAGTTTTTGTAATACTTATGAACATCAGGTGGATTCACTTTGAAAAACACTCCTTAGATTAAAATATGGGGGTTGAAATTAGTGACAGCTAAGTGTGGCTACAATATTTGAAAAATCACTTCAAGTTTAGGAATATTTATTTCCTTATAACTAATTTCTAGCCATCATACAACCATTGCCTCTTCTGCTCTTTCTTTTATGATGTGCCAAACACTGACCTAACAGCTTTGCATGAGTCAAATCACAGAATTTGGCCTCATCTATTGGTACAAAACACATGCGTACGCTTGTGGACACACATCCATGAGCATATATATATATGCATGCATGCACACATGTGTCTGAACATGTTCATGAATGTGAGAAAGAAGAGCAATGAAGGTGATGGCATCCTTTTGTATATGTTTGAGCTGCGTGTGTGTCAGTACAAAGGAAACTGTCCCTAACCCTGCAGCGCACGTCTCTAGGGAGCATTCTGGAAGCTCTGAACATGAAACTGAAACAATAAAGAAAACAACAGCTAGGTGAGAGGGCTGAGGCTACAGCAGAGCAGAGTCTGGAAGTAGAGGAGTCACAGAAGGAGCCCCCTACCCCTGTCTCTAAGGAAGACTCTGGGATCCATGCAGGGCATGGCACCTGCCTAGGAGAGGCAGGTATGCTGCATGGGTTTGTAAGCTGTCACAGAGACATAACCAGGAGAACCCCAGGTGCAGATCTGTGTGCCACCTTGCTCCCTTGGTGGACCACTGCTTCAGGATTTCTAACCTATTTTTCTTAGAATCTGTCCTGTTCATCTGAACTTGGTAAAAGGTTTGCTCAGCATATTGCACCTCTGAAAGAGAAGCTCATTTGAAATGACTTGAGAAAGTACCAAACCTGGAGTGGAAAGAGTTGTTTCCCGCGAATACCTGTGCACACTTAAAACAGACACAGAAAATGATACCAGTGGTTCTTGTGTCTGTGCTGTTTAAGGCCTTTGAGAAGATTTAAAAAAAGAAACCATTGGCTTGAATGAACAGAAAAGAAAGCTCAGATGAAAGTGGAAGTAAGATCAGGCAGGTGAGCCAACAGGACAGGGCAGACATGACTCTCCAAGCAGAAGCACGGAGGAAGGGGTCACTGAGAGTAAGAGGAGCAACACCTGCCTTCTAGAAAGAGTTCAGACTAGTTGAAAAGATGATCTAAGAATCCAATATGGTGGGCAACACAGTGAATAGACATGTTAGAAGTCGGAGCTGAAAGTGATCTGCGGAAGTATTAGTGGTCTCCATTGTCCTTTTCAAACCCTACCATGAGGTGGCTTTGGGGAAATGCTATTGCTGGTGCCAGCCTCCAGCACCCAGTACACGTGTGGCAATAGACTTGTGGTGAACAAAGAAAACACACTGTAATCTGTAGGTGGTGTGTGCCCAGCCCCAACCATGTTCTCATTAGTCATTATCTAAGGAAATCAAATTTTGGAATTTGAGTTGATGAGCATTTTTTTGTGGACCTAGTTTACACGATAATGGGGCAAATGGATGAAGAAGTCTGCTCACTCCAGGGTCATTAGGGCTGGAACACAATATACGAAAATGAACTGCCCAAGTACAGAACATGTACCTGCAGGGAGATGCAGACAGGGGTATGGGGGGACATGGGGAACTTTTGATGGAGAGGTTGGCTTGCCGAGCCTTCAAGGGTGTCTTTGGAGGGGAGGCCTCAACAAGTGCAGAAGTTGCCAGCAGCAGAGGCCAGAAGGCTAAGGAAGGTTCCAGGTTGGAAGAGGAGAGTAGCTCAGTCTGTGGGAGCCAGTGGGTTCTGAGCCCTGGTCCCTGAGGGTATGAGACCATAGTGGGTGGAGGTACAATTATACCCTCGAAGACCACAAAGAGGCAATCTGCTTTTCAGAAGGCAAAAAGGACTGATAGGAAGTCTTTGAGCCATTAAGGGGCAAGATCTGTTACATCTAACCAGAAAAATTGTACCATGATCCCAGCTCTGTAGGTAGACAGGAGAGTCCCAGGACAGTGAGGGGAAGGCCTGCCTGGGCCTTGGTGGGAAGGGTGGAGCCAGTTCTTATGTCCTTGTTTGTTTTATTCATGAAAGAAGATTACTGCTAGTATCACATCCTGAACGTTAATGTTTCTTTTAAATCACTGCTTGCATTAGACATTATATGGCTTGTAATGAGAATGGTAAGATGCCTTTTTTCTTATTATTGTAATTGGAATAACAAATATGAAATGAAACAACAGAACAATCTAGACAATAAAAGTAATTGTTAACCCATTTTACTAGCCCTGTGGCCAAATTATGATTTTATAAATTATAGTTCTGATGGAAGTAAATGCACTCACAAGTTCCTTGTTAACAAGGTCACCAATATAATTTGAATATTTTCCACAGCTGTTGCTCTCACACCTAAAGAGGGAAACGGCTCCCGCTATGTAGGGCAAGCGAACCGGAATGCTAATGAGTCTCACAGATTGGTTCAAAATAGCAGCTTAAACCTTCAATTCATGAGGACACCACAGTTACGAAACCAAAGCCCAGGAGATGGTCTGCATTCAGGAATTCAACACTGCAACATTGTTTGAATATTTGACATAGTTCTTGACCCAAGTTTGGCAAAATGTGTAGAACATAAATAGAAGAACTAGGGAAAAGGTTACCAGAGACCATATAACTCCATGAACATGAATTTCACCTTGGGAAGAATGCATAGAGAATATGTAAAAAACATACTTCATGTCCTCTCTTTCATAGAATTCCTACATCGAAGATACCTGTAGCAATATTGTGTTCTGTCTGGGCTCTGTAGGTTTAGTAAAGCCAAAATTTTGAATTCACATGATAGAAGGCAAAGTGAAGCAAGTAGTGCAATACAGTTTAACTGACAAGAAAAATCAACTGTCATTTCCTCTTTTATTCATTGAAAGGGAGTTGAGGAAAACTGAAATAACAGTGATCTTCAGTTTTGATGGTCTTTTCCATTCTATGTACATTGGGGCAATTCTTAATAGGAACTCACCTCAGGGTCCATAGAATGGGAATGGGGTGTACCAAGAGAAATTTGAACATATTTTGCACAAGAAAGACATCCAGTGGACAGCCTGGCACGATGTGAAAAGTCATGGGGTTTTCGGACTCAAAGTTCAACTGACACACTGTGGCATGATGAAAATGTGACCTATACATTCTCCTGACCACCCCCAGCCTTGTGTGCACCCATATTCTCTGCTCTCCTACCTTATGTTACAGCAAGAAATCCTCCATAGATGTGGGTCTTTTGACTTTGGACTTCCCCAGTTTCAGAACTATAGGAAATAAATCTCTGTTCAGTATCTCACACACACACCACCAAACTTCCACACAGTAGAGTTGTGCATGAGGACATTGTGCTGAAAGAGATATGTAATATGCAAACTTTCAGGAACTGCTCAACTCCATCAAGTCTAATACAATTTCAACTCTGATTAAAGGATCCCTTGGGAAATGCATTGAGACCTGGATTCTTACACCAACTCCCCAGCATTCAGGGGGAATGTATGGTTTTTTAATCCCTGAAATACGAACCAATGCTTTTAAACACTCCAAAGAGGATTGATTTTAGAAGTTAAAGTTCTTAAAGCCATATTCAATAGTTGAGTGTATTTGGCATAGGGTTTTAGCCCATACTTAACTCATTAGTAAGTTTTATTAATTGTTCTAAGTCTTCTGAAAGACAGGGAGTTTGAGAAGTCCTGGTACCTCAGTCTTGGTACCTGGTACCTATACATACATATATGTATGTATGTGTGTGTGTATACACAACTTACATATATACAAATACATATGTACATATATATAGTCTAGAGACTTTGAAAGAGAACAAAGTGAATAGATTATCACTTAGCTATCTAAGGGGAAGATAAAGAGTTAAATTATTCTAAAATACTAGTGATGGTTTACCTAATTAGTCTTTGGCAGCTTGAAATGTGTTCTTTAAAAAAAATGGTAACACAGAAGTTTGTGCTTGTGTAATGCTAGATTAATGAAGTGTGGTTGTAAAAATTGCATCCAGTTAGATTATGCAATTCCCTCTGAATAATTTTAATTACTGGGCATTTCAGTACTTCCAAAATCTCTTAGAACTGAAATTTGTATTTTATTTTCAAGAAAAGTTACTTTGAGTTTTACATCATACTAAATGTTTTACTCTGCTTTTCTTTTTTTATTGTAAGTTTTTTTTTTTTTTCTCCCTGATTTTGGTAGCACGGGGGAAGTAAGCTAAATGAACATAGAGAAATTCTCTAACAATTTGTTTTGATTTAACATTCAACAAGGGAGAGATTTGTTTCCTCTGCAGATTTTAAGAGATTTAAATAGGGCCGTTTATGTTCAGCTCAATTAAGCTACTGATCATTCCATTTTCTTAGCGGTAAAGTGTCCGCAGCCCATTATTTCTTTAGAACAATAAAACAGCCTGGGCGGCCCAAGTCATCATTCCTTCGTGTGTATAACCCAGGCACAGATTATTAACATGCACCGACACTCGAGTCTCTATCAGATCTTGTAAGTGGGCCTGAGGGTCCTGGCTTGCTCCTTGTTAAGGCAAAAAGGGAAAGATATAGCAGGTTCAAAATGAGAACATTTATTTCTGATAATACAAATCCAAGAATGGAATGATTGCAAGTCTCAGGATGTTTGGGTGGGGGCAAATGCTGACACTCCTTAAAGGCATCTCCAGGGAATTCTGTTGAGCCTAAGACAATGTGTCACTCACTCATAGGAAAAATTCAGCTATGTCATAACTGAGATAACAGAGCCACCTGAAATGTGAGATGGATGAGCGTATTGGTGTGAGAAGCATCCCTTACTTCATTTCCATCTGATGAACATTGATTCTCTATACAAGAGATACTAGGGCAGCAAGGGTCCAAAGGTTAATCTAGTCTTTTGCAAACACCCAAAGGTTTAACCCCCAATTGGTTAAAATTTTATGTTGAAACACTGAGAGGAGAATTCTAGAAAAGCCCAACTAGCTGGTTTCTGGTTCATCTTCCAACTCAAAACAATGAGATATACTATGTATTAAATATTTTAAGTATATATTAAATAGAAGTCTATTTGACAATACTATAGAGTGATCCATATCAGATCTCCAGGCCTCAGAAATAAAAAAAAAATACAGGACCCAATTAAATTTCAGTTTCTGATGGATAATAGGCAACTTTGTGTACAGTATTTTCCAAATATTGCATGGGATATACTTACTTTAAAAGTTATCCGCTCCTAATCGGACACTTCAGTGTGACTGGGAGTCATATAGAGCAGAGCAGCAAGAACCCCGGGGTCTCTGATCCAGGCCTCCCTGCCTTGCAAGGCACTTGCTGACCCCCAATACAGTAACTCAGAACTGCAGAGTCTGAGATTGCAAAACATTGATGAAACTCAGAGCACACAAACGAAAGTTAGGACCCATCAGGGAAGAAGGGCTTTTGTCAACCTCCCTCCGCTAAGGTATAGGGATGAGGACTGGTATTCGTTGCGTTGTGTCCCCAAAAAGATGGTGCTGGGGGTTGGCCTGTTCTCTGTCCATCGTGGTCTTCTCAACATCAGTCTATTTTACATTGTTATCAGAACAGTATTTTCAAGTTCAAGTCCAAATTTGTTCACATTAGTCATGAATTAGAAGACCATTCTTGACTCTCCACTGTCTTCCCAACTAAAGAACTTTCCAGTCCTTCCTAGAATCCTTGGGCATCCTCCACCGCCACACCCTCAGTCTCTTCTGGGCTCAACTCTTCTGTTTGCATCTGTTCTTCCTCTGTAGGTCCCTGGATATGCTGTGTGTTTTTGACCTTCATGCGTTTTATTATCCTGGAATTCCTACTCCTGGGTTTCCACACTCTTTCTATACTCTTTTCTTTCCCTTCCATTGAACTAAGACCATCTCCCAGCCTGACCTCCAGGTGGGGCATATATGAAGACCCCACCTGAGCCCTGCAATCAGCTGCCTGACCCCTAACCAACCACACCATTTCAAAAACTTTTCATATCTAGCTTCAGCCTAGAGAATGGGACAAGAGATGTCAGTGTCAAATATTTTACTTATAATCTGCTTTAGAAGGCTCCCTTTTTAAAATGCAATGTGTATTATAATATCCAGTAAAAAACACCTATCTCTGCCCAGTTTTCCTGTAAAGAGGCACAGAGTATTATCAGTCTTGTACACAATTTCAGAACAATTTTATCCATATAAAAGAATACAAACTATTTTCTCTTCTAATACCTTGCTAGCTTACTTGATCTTTTGCACATTGCTTATTTTTTATTTAACATTAAAGATAATGCCATGTAGCTGCAAAACAATTTCATCATTCTTTGAACCACATAGTATTTGTAATTTTATGATTTATTTACTAGGGATATAAAATCATGGGCATTTAGATTATTTTCAGCCTCTTGCTATCACCAGTAATGCTACAAATAAATGAGCTTCTATGTAATTTATTTCACATGTGTGTACATTATATCTATTGGACAAATTCTTAGAAGAATAAATGCTATGTTAAATACATATTGGTTGCATTTTTACTGGATTTTACTTGAAAGGGTTCATCTATTTATTCTCCATCAGTGGTGGGGGAGAATTGCTACACCCTCTTAGATTTGGTCAACAAATTAGTAAACCTTTGTTCTTTGACAATGTGACTGACAAAAGATATCTCCATAAGGTTTTAATTTGCACTTTTTCATTATAAATGAACTTGAATACATTTTCACTTGTATTTCCTGTCATCAAACTCTGATTATAAAAGCTACCCTTTTATCTGTTGAGTTGTTGGCATTTTCTTATTGATTTATAGGAGCTCTTTATATATTAATGAGAAGAGCTCTGTGTAAAATGAGTCACAAAGATATTTTTTCCCTAGGTTGCCATTTGTGTTTTGATTGTGGTAGTTTTAAACATTTAGATAGTCTTCATTTTATAGAGAACAAATCAATAATCTGTATTTTTCATAGCTTTCAGATTTAATGCCCTGTTAGAAAAGGCTTCCTCATCCAAAGATTATTTCCAAATTATCTTGCTGTGGTTTTTCTGAAACATTTATTTATATTTTACACTGATACCTTCCACTCATCTGAGATTTATTCTGCTAAAAGGCATGAGTTTTGAATTCATATTCATATATAAATGACTGAAAAATCTCAACAACTCAAAAGAGTAGTTACTTTTGGGGGAAAATTATTTATTAATTGCCATTGAGGAAAATACATAATTTCCAAATATAGACTTTGTAGCACTTTGAAATGTAGAGAAGAGCAGTACAAATGTATGCTAGTTGACCCCACATAGGATTGAGGTCTCCTTAATAAACCAATGTGGCTCTCATTCCTATAAACATTCTCTGCCAGACTTTTGGATCTCCCAAGTTGGTGTTCACTGCTACAGCCTCTTCTGTGTCAAATTGTGCACCAAGCTAATGTTTCTCCCTTCCCCTAAATTTTCCCCTTTCTCCTATCCTCTTTGAATATAATTTATGGTGATATAAAAGGCAACCACCATTGTTATTTTATCTTGCATTTAGAGTGAGAAGGAGGAAAGGCATTTGAAGCCAGATTATTAAAGGAAAGCATTTTGACCCAGTGGTATCATCAAACCCTCAGGAAGAAACTTAATTATATCCCATTAAAAAGCTCAAAGCTCTCTTGTGATTTGGACATATTAACACAATTCAAAGTTCAGCTCAAGGTTCTTTTCTTTATGCAGAATTCAGCTCTGAACACCTGAGTGGAGCCCATGGTTAGGCTCCTTCACGTGGAATGCCCACTTGGCACAAATAACCATTCTGCTCCTTTTAGATGTGGGCTCCCACTGCAAAATTTGACTCACTGAATCTGATACAAATTGTCAGCACTATTATCTTTTTTTACAGTTCAATCATCCTGTAATGACTTTGTGAGTTTTTATGTGATTCTGCCTTAATTTGACACAATTTTATCAGTATTTCTTTTTTATTGTATGTATATATGATTTATTTTTCCCTGAAAAATGTACATGTGGTGGTTAAGACTAGACATGAAATCAATAATGACAATTTATTTTTTTATCTTAGTTAACGAGAGTGGGGAAAATGATGGAAGTGATTTTTAAGGGACATAGAGACTAAGAGACTCATCAGAACACAATTTCCCTGACGTCTGTTAGTCGTTCAGAGATGTCAAGAAGAACACTAGGACATTCAGGCTGCAGACAGAGGCTTGGGAACCATCAGCGCAGAGAAGATCAAAGCCACTGAAATGGATAAAATCATTTAGGAAAAACGTGGAACCGGAATGAGGGGAAAGAGACTCCAGAAGGTTCCAGACAGGGGAGGAAGGAAAACAGTTGTGCCAGCTGCTGCAAAGACAAAACAGGACACAGGGAATGAGTGGCCTGTGGGCCTTGGTGACAATGAGGAGGCAGATTAGATGTACTGGAACCTGACTTAAACCGGAAGTTAGAAGTTGGAGAGAGCAAAATTAGACAACTCATTCTAAAATGAGCCAGTGACAGTGTGGTTTGCTTAGAAAATCAGCCCATGTCTCCCCTTTGCTCTCACACCTCCTTCCACACTCCTGTGACTCAGATGGTGGGAGGACTTCTCCCCAACTGCAAGCAAGAGGTCAGCTCTGCAGTGGACACCAGCTGGGCCCCTCAGTGCAGTTCAGCTCTGACACTGTCTACCTGAAAATGGTGTGCTATCTCTCAGGTTGAGCCCCCACCCCACTTCAGCTGCCCCTGCACGCACACCTGCCACTATTGTCGTAAGCTCCTGGTTATATAAACTGTGCTTCTGGCTGACTTCTATCAATCAAGTTCCCATGCCCCACTTGTTGGGTTTGATTAATTTGCTCTTTCAGGTTACAGAACTTGGGGGCACACGTATTTATCTCCATTTCATGGTTTATAATATAGGCTGTTAACAGGATAAAGATCAAAGAGACATGTTGTCGAGGAGATGGAAGAAGCAAGGAGTGAGTGTCCATGCCCCTCTGAGTGCACCCTGTTTCCAGGAGCCTCCAAATGTTCACTTATCCAAAAACTCTCCAAATCCTGCCCTTTTGGATTTTTATGGGGACTTTTGTGCATATCTACTGCTAATAGACTAGGTGGGGAAACTCAGAAAGGCCTCTCTGTTCCAATTCTTCTCTTCTTGGCTTCTCTGCCCTGGGTATGGAGCAGGAACTCTCTGGAATGTGGAGGGTCTTATGACCTACTACTGAAGATGAGTAGGTGGGTGAATTTCCCAATGGCCAGCTTCAATGCAGAAAGGTGTAGGAAGATTAAAGTTCCTATAATCCACCTTGGAGAAAAGACATTCTGACTTCTCTGGCCAGCCTCAGCGAGGGTTATGAGTCTGGAAATGTGAATGAGAATTCAAATCGTATATTTATAATATCCCTTGTAGAGAGAGGGGATGGGCTGGAAGGGAGGGAGAGTTCAGAGGGGGTCATTTTATTTGTAGGATCTTATAGACTGTAAGGACAAGGGAAAGCCAGGCAGGGCCAGTGGGGTTGAGCTGAGATGGGGTTGAGCTGAATCAGAGATAGGGCTTTTGTAGGTGAGGAGCCAGTTTTCAGCAAAAGAGAAAGAGATGCTTGGGGGTACAGGAGATGGTGGCACATGCCTGAAGGAAACAGCTTGAGGGAGAAGGAAAAAGAAGTGGTTTGAAAATACAGACCAATGCTCTCCTCTTTCTTGTAAAGAAAAACAAGTCTTACCAAAAGCTTAGTAAAGCTGTTACAAAATAGAAAATCTTACTCTGCACAATCCAGAGGCAGGGTTTGCCATCCCTCCACCTGCCAAGTCTCCTACTCCAACACTCTCACAACTTTGTTCCTGCCCCATTATAAGTCTCCCAAATGCAAGTCACCTAAACAGATATTTCATCTCTGGATGAAGATGAAATGGCAAATTGTGGAACCCTGCTGATAGTAAAATGTTCAACCCCAAGCTTTCTAGACAGAGCTCTAAGTAAATGCTAATTTGGGAAATAGAATAAAATCATCTTACCTAAATTTCCCATTCACTCAGAGTAACATGCTCATATTTGAACTGTGATATATGGTTAAAATAAGTAAGGCATGGGGTGGGCGTTTGTGGGAGTACCTTCTGAGATTTTGATATATGAAGTAACTGATCCCTTGATAACCTGCACACTTTATAAATGAGCTGTTGAGTTCTCTGCCAAACTTCAGTCTTAAATTATGATTCACAGATGATGATTTATAAAAGTGGAGGGAGGCAGAGTACTTCCTAAGGGGGCAAAAAAAAAAAAAAAAAAAAAGAGAAGAAAGCCCTGAAAGACATTGGGAAGCTCTCAAAATAGAGGCATCTGTTTGAATATTCCTATTGTAAAAGAAAATAGTAAATAAAAATACAGCAAATGAAATGAAACCTAGTCGTGGTTCTTCTGAATCTCATTTTATTTTTTCAAGGGTTCTTTTCCACACTTGTTTGGAAGAACCCTGCCTCTTGGTTCTGACCTCATCCTCCAAATTTTGAGAAGGGATGGTCTTGCAGGTTTTAGTTGGTGTTTTTCAAATCCAGGGCCAAGGAATAATGTCAGGTTGGCTGCCTCAAAGTCTCTCTGAAAAGCTGAGATTCCAGGGTCCTGTCCCAGAAATTCTTATTTGGTGGGTTTTAGGTGGAGCCCAGAAGTCCGCACTTAGAAACAGATTTGCTCAACAGATTAGAATTTTCAGCCAGAATGGAGAATCATGACTTTGTGCAATCTAATGGATAGTACCAATGAATAACTTTAAGCTATTTTCATAATAAAATTTATCAAATATGATAAAAGAAATGCCACTTCAAATTTAAATCCAACATACAATTGGAGATTTTAACTTCTGAATGCTCAAATATTAAAAATGACTGAATCAAAAGCAACTGCCAACATTACTTTCTTAAACCCCAGTCAAAAGCAGAATAACTGTGACATGCCACACAGTCTCACTGGGGCACTCTACACAGCATGATGCCACAGACACTAGTGACTCTGTTCTTTCTTCCTTCTCCTCCTCTTTCTCCTCCTCCTCCTCCTCCTCCTCCTTCTCTTCATCTCTGAATAAAGACCACATTCACAGGCTCCCTATATCCAGGTGTAGCCAGGTGACTAAGTTCCACCCCTCGATGAGTGGGTGTATGGGTACAGCTTCCCAAAGCTTCCTTATATGGAGTGGGCTCCCTTTCTCCCCATGGTGGAATGTGGGTGAGCCGGGTTCCACTCCTTGACCGAGAGCCCCTGCCTATTAGGTGTGGCAGGACGGCAGAGTGGGAGAGTGGAGTCAACCCATGTCAACCCCAACCTTCAAGATAGAAACGAACCCTATCTTATAGAAACTGCATTATTCTGGATTGTTCTCCCATTCAAACCTAATCTGAATTGATTTTGTTCTTTTATAGGTTGACATTCCAGGTAGTTCAAGGTTACTACGTCATCCTTCAAATGGATTTCTTCAACTTGAGCCAAAAGAGACAGGAAGCGAAGGAGGAGGAGGAGGAGGAGGAGAAGGATGGGGGAAGAAGGAAAAGGACCATAACTGTTTCTCCCACCACCTCTACTCACCGTCAGGAACACAGCAAGGGGGTGGCAAGTCAGGTGCTGGGTTTTCCTGTGACATAGCACTCGTCTGTAAATAATTAACAGCTGGCTGGAACAGGTAACCAAAGCCAGCTGCTTTTCCAAAGGTCAGAGGTGAATGACTTCCACAGTGAATGTCATGTCTGTCTGCCGAGGAGTGAGACAGTGTGGAAACTCTGATGTGTTTGAACAAAGACTCTCCATGGATCTAAAATATTATCATATACTCTTACTCACTGAAATGGTTTGAGGCAAAGACAGACTCTTAGAGGCAACTGGCTATATAGTCTCTTGTTTTTTAATAACATATGTGTCAACCAAACAGACATATGCCTTAACAGCTTTTAATTATTTCTACTGTTTGCTTACTTCTTTGCATTAAACATGACTTTAGTCTTTTGCATATTCATCTGAAATCTCCATTCCTTTATCCTCTGTAATCACTTCTTTAATAATTGCTGACAGGTCTGTGGGGATTTTTGCAAAAACAATCAGTCTTATTTCAAGTCAAAATAATTCCATTTACCTTGAACTTTCTCTCTCTCTCTCTCTCTCTCTCTCTCTCTCTCTCTCTCTCTCTCTCCCTCACAGTTTCTGCCGATCTTTCCTGGCAGAGGAAAGTTTCGATTGCTCCCGCTCTAACTTGTTAGTTATCTCTGCAATTCAAATATAACCCGGTTTTACAATGACACCCTGGCAGCCTGACAGTTTCACACACAGGCGTGTCTCAGGGGCAAAGTCATCCCTGGTGCTCCAGGTTGAACCCTGTTAGTTTTATAGAAAATTTAGAAAATGATTTGTAGAATGATTTTACTATGTGTCGGTTTGGATTTAATGGAAATGGCATCCTTGGAGAGGAACAGAAATGTTTCGATGTGGGTCACCATTGAGCTTCATCGAGGTGACTCAAGAGACAAAGCGTGAAGCCACTCTGCAGCCTCCATATTCTCCACCAAGGTGTCCCCATGAAGCACTGATCTCAACAGGAAAGGAAAAAGCTTGACCTTGGAACTTGGTCTGTGACACACCCTATATGCAACCTGCTGTGCTGTCCATAAATAATCCAGACTGACCGTACGAGGTATAGTGCATAAACCCAGAGAACCTTGCACTTTTGATGAGACAAGCCCTAGAAGAAAAGAAAACCCAGATGATGGACGATTTGGACTCCTTCCAGAGCTCTGTGTATCATGACACCTGCAAGAACTGCAGGAAAACTGCCAACTAGACAAGGAATTAGCAATCAGTCTTATATTCTTTGGAGTGTGACAAATGCTGCTCCCCATCCAGGCACATCTCTTTCCACCTGGTGGGAGTGTGTCTTATTTCCATAGGGCTTCAGTAAATACCACGGCCGTTCTGGGAGCCTCAGCACAGGACACGTGACCCCGTTTACACACACACATCCACATCTGGTCTCCCGCCCTCCACTCTCTGGCCCCTCCTGGCTCCCATCACTCTGACCTCTTTCTGCTTTTCTTTTCCAGATGAGCATGATGACCTGGAAAGAGCCTTGGGCTCTGAATCAGAGGAGTCTCTTCCAAATCAGACTGTCAGATAAAAGTGAGGTGTTCCCTTAAAGTTAAATCTCAGGTGGACAATAACACTTAGATCAGTATGTCCCAAATATTAATTATTTCTTATTTATCTAAAATTGTACTTGAATTGAGCATCCTGCACATTAATTTGCTAAATATGGCAACCTTGGTCTAGATTTAATTTCTATCACTACTTCAAGTCAGTCATTTAAAATTGGACCTTGTCTGTCTCTTTATTGCCAAGACAAGGTGAGGTCGCTGGGAAGAAGGAAAGAGATGGGTACTAGTACTTATCTCCCAAAACCTGGCTCCGTATTAACTGATTGAGCCTCTGTTAGTCACTTAACTGGTTCTTATTGAAACTCTTGGGTGCACCAAGCAATGTGTTCCATCCACATCAACATATGAACAGTAAAACATTGTCCTTGGGAATTAATAGGAGTGGTTTCATTTACTTCTATAGTAACCCTGTGATGAAATTATTATTCTACTCTAGACACAAGGAAAACAAAGCACGGAGGATTTGTCATGGACGTAGTCCTCAAGACCACAGAGGATTCGTCAGAGACGTAGACCATGAGAGTCAACATGGATGTGCTTCCAAAGCCACTCTCCATTAACAACACTCCTTGCAAACGTCTTTCTAATGACAGGGAAGAATTGAGTCTAAGCACTAAAAGTACTAAGAATGTGGAATTAGTAGACATTTCTGTTTATTCTTCTTCCCTTGTACTTGCTTCATGGCCCCTCCGAGTCCCAGACTAGCCAAATGGAGCTGCTGGTCAGGCAAGTTTAATGCAGTCAAGTTGGATGCAGTATTTTCTGGTGGGAGCCCTTTGGAGAAGCCTGTTTTAAATGACACCATGTCCTGTGCTTATATTTGATGTAAACACAAAATGACTTAGTAATCTGGTTCATGGTCTCCTTCTCTCTCTGATCTTTCCCTGGGGGAGGATGTTTGGGGAGCAGCCTTGGAATAAAAATAGCTGAAGGCTTGCTGGTATCTTTTTAGGTAGTGTCAAAGAGTTCCTGGGGTAATATTCCATCATTTATATATATATATATATGTGATATATATATATATATATCACATATCTTTATCCATTCATCTGTTGAGTGGCAGCTAGGTTGATTCCATAGTTTCACTATTGTGAATTGAGCTACTGTAAACATTGATGTGGCTGCATCACTGTAGAATGCTGATTTTAAGTCCTTTGGGTATAAACCAAGGAGTGGGATAACTGGATCAAATGGTGGCTCCATTCCAGCATAAATGCACTCTACTGTCATGTATAACTAATGAGAACAAATAAAATAATTAAGAATTTTTAAAAAATGTCCCTGGGTCAAAGGAGTGGCAGGAAAACCATCACATGAGTTCACGCAGGTCCTGCTAAAGGGATCACTGATTTGTGCTCAGTTGTGAACATTTGACTTCTGGGTGCGGAGTTTTCCAATAGCTCCACTTATTTTTCTAGATTCCTTTGGGACACGCCTCTAAAAGGTATTTAGATCTGTTGATGAAAATAAAAACCACAATTCCTTATATGGAAATATATAAAACACACTAAGACTTTAGAGATACACTGGGAAAAAATAAAGCCTGAAAGGCTCAATATTTAAATGATTTTTATGTCTTCCTTCTCCCCTAAAAAGTGGTCAATAATGCCGCCCTCACTGTGTGATATCACAAGTTACCACCTTACATACTTAAATGCATATCATAACCTCACTGGGCTCTCATATATTTTGTCTCCCTGTCAGTATTGTAAGTACCTGAAAACACAGCACTTGTCCACACAAAATAGATGCTTTAGTGATGATGGGGCTGATCCTTCCTCCATGGAGATGAAAAGAACAGGGGTCCTTTGGAGAGAGTCCTTCCCAGAAGAATGGTTTTGGTGGGGACAATTGTTCTTTCCTTACTTCTTCATTCCTGGAGCCAATGAGCCCTGGGCCTACCTGAGTGTCCACAAGTTCAGAGGCACAACCCAGGAATGGGCTGTGACCCAGGATCTTGAGGGAAGCCTGGACATCCTATGGGGGGACTTGTCTTTCCTGACCTCTGCTTCTCAGCTCCTCTTACCTTCTTTTGTTTCCTTCATCCCTTTCCAAATGTCCTCCAAGAAGCCAGGGATCCTCTAGAGTCTGATGTCATGTTCCCCAACATTTACATACCTACCTCTCAAATTTTGCCTGCCTTTCATAGTATTTCTCTAAAACTATTATCTCTTTCTTACAAAGTAACAGGCAATTATCCAATTATTAAGGATTTAATGATAGGACATGTCTTGATGTTTGCTTTGAACCATGGGACCTAACTTGGAGACATGGTGCATGGTCTCCTTCTTCTCTAATGCCTAACAGATTATCTCAAATAAAAGGTCCTTTAATAACAAGCACCCCTCTTGAGCTTCTATTATATACCTGATGCATGAAGAAGTCTATTTGCTGTAATTTAACAATCACCTTCTAAAGTAGGCATTATATCACATTTTTCATAAAGGCCTTGGAATAATTAAGTGACCTGTCTGTCCCAGATCACACAGCATGTGACTGAGAGTGAAAGGATTCAAATCAAAATATTTGACTCCAAAGTTCCCAACCAGCAGGAGATATTTAGACAGTGATTCACTCAATTACACAGGCCCTCAGTGTTCCCCAGGGGTGGTGCCTGTGGTCACCACAATTAGTCCCACCTCCTGCTACAGAGTTTTCATCTCCATGGAGCACAGAAATCCTCCCCCACCAGATGCTATTGCTACATGCCTTTCAAATGGAAAGAGAAAAAATGAAACTCATTGAGGAAAAAAGGCCAAGGGAACCCCATTAAAGCAAAGAGGATTTTAGACAAACAAAAACAGGCCAATTCTGATAGATTTAAGAATAAGATGGAGGACCATTCTCTCAAAGAATCTTTTAGTCTATTATTAATACACAGATCTTACAAAGGAATCCTGGAATCCACAGTATTATCTAAGGGCACTGAAGAAGACCAATTCTGACCATGCTGTACCCTAGTGACCCTCAGAACTAAGTTCAAATTCCCCAGTCTTACATGGAAGGCATCTCCACAGTGGCTTAAACCTGTCTGTCCAGACTCAGGGGCATCACTCCTCCTCCTGAGCTATCTCCACTCTTTCTTCTTTAGTTTTACTTTTTAAATGTAATTTCTGTAATTTCTGGTAGTTTCAAATATTGTATGTTGTGTCTATTAACTAGAAACATGAGTTTCCATATGCTCTGGTGCCTCAAATTAGAAATCTCTGCTTTTTCTTGTACATCAAGCAAAGCACTCATATTTTAAGATCTGAATGAGTGAGCACCAGCTATCTCTCTTTTCTGATTCAGCACTGAGTGCTCCCGCCACCTCTGCAGTGTGAGCCCCTCCACCAATGTCTTGTGGCATTTCCTGAGTCTTTTTCTTCATTGCCATCAGGTTTACTAAATACCTCCTCAGCACAAGACTTGCTCTCAATTTATCTCATTTAATGTAATGTAATAATATCTTGGGGGCCTATTATTACCCCCATTTTGTAAATTTGAAATTGAGATTTGAGAGAAAAAAGTCTCTTTTTCTCACAGTTACATAACTGGTAGTATCAAAACCAAGATTCAAACCCAGCTACCCCTCAGTTTGGATCCTAAACCCATTAAAATAACAAATGACATTCTCAAATAAACTCATACCCTAATTTAAGTATATGGCTATAACTTTAGCAATACAATTGCTAACATACTGTGTGTTTAAAGAAATAAAGAAAAATTTAGGATAAATTTAGGATAAAAATTTAGGATAAATAAAAAAAAAAAAATTTTTTTTTCTGCTGAAGCCTTTTCCTCCCAGGTTATAAATGTAGCTACATTGAGCAAAAGGAAACAAGGGAAAGTGATGTTTCTAAAACGTGTGGTCCCCAATCAGCTGACTGACATCTTCTAAGAAGCTGTCTCAGACATCCAGAATCAGACTTCTGAGGTAGGGCCCAGAAATCTGCTTTACCAGGCCTCCTGGTGAATCCAACATGTACTCCAAAGCACACACAGAAGGAAAAGTGGAAGGATACAGCTTGGCAATCACTGTCTTTGAGCAACCAAGTGCTGAGAAGACATGTGTTTCCCAAACTCGACTGAGTTCTGGAACCCCCTAAGTAGCTTGGGAAATCCCTGGTATGAATTGCTCTGGGAACCACTGGACATTGGGAGTTTGGTTGAATCTACTGTGGAGAGCCACTGATCTGTGAGAAATGGCAGCCCTTGCCACCAACTTCAGAGTGGCCTTTAATAACAAGGGATAATCCAACAAATGTAGCTCTGCCATCTTTGGGAGGAATAGTGTATCTAGAACATATTTGTAGAGCCATTTAATATGGGTCAATTTCCTTTTCTGTATTCCAGAGTCTTCTTCAGGATCCTTTGCTACACTGAAGGGTCACTATGTACCTGTGTGTATGTGTGTGTGTGTATACATATATGAATATATATGTATTTTTTCCCTTGTGTGTTTGTTTTGAGCCATAAAGGAATTCAGAAGGAGAACCTATTTTATGGAAAGAAGTTAATACAAACAAAGCAAGTGGGGTTAATCTGCTTGGGGAATGATGTTGAAGCTGGTAAGTCCTCATACCTCACAGAGACAGATCCTTCAGAAGAGGCAGGTAAACCAGGCAGAGTTTGCTGCGGGCCAGGAGGGTAGAGATTTCTGAGGGAGAGAAAACAAGAGGCTCAATCCTGTGCACACGGACATGCTCTTATTTGAGGTGAAGCCCTATCCACTGGTGCCTGCCCATTCTACCCCTACAGAGATCTGAGTCTGGGGGTGCTGGTGCAGCAGACAGTGGGGAAGACGGGCTGGGGAAGACACTGGCTTAAGCATGAACAGGGCTCAGCTGAGCCCAGAAGCTGCAGCACTCTTGGATCCTGTGGATGTATTTCCTTTCCCTAGCTGACTTTGTCCTGGTCAGCATCCAAGATTAGGTGGCTTTGTGAAATGACTTGGGCAGGTGCCCTGTGGATTCTGCACACTCCTGACCTAGCCAAGTGCTCAGGAGGCTTAAATGAGTGGACAGAAGCCAGTAGCTCTCCACAGGGCTAACCCTGATTCTAACACTAGATTCACCTCCAACCCAGTCCATGGGCTGAGATGCTGCTGTCCATCTCACTGACTAGCACCCCAACAACAAGTGGGATGGTAAGACTGGATTAGTGCATGGGCCCCTTTTCAGGTTTGCTTTTTAAAATTTGAAGTTGCCTATGATACATAATTCTATGAGGCAATCTGTGGACTTATTTGGCTGGCAAGGTAGGCATTAGACTTGCCACTCACATCATCTCACAAAGTGATCAGATTGACTTCCTATGCTCATCTACTTGCTTGGTTTATAGAAGAAAGCTGACTGGCAATAATAATAGGTATATATTGAGCATCTACTCTGTACTAAGGACTTAATAAAATTTGTGTGATTTAATTCTCATAACTAACTTATATGGCACTGAGAAATTAATGGATTTGCTAGTATTGCAAAGCCAGTCTGTGCAAATTATGTATATCTAAATCTTCCTAGTATATCTTTTCCTGTACTGTGAATGCCACTCTTAATTTAGGAATTTTTTTCTACATATAGGGCTTATGATTAAAGTTGTATCCCAGCAAGACCCTAGCCACATTAGTGGGTACATGATCAAGGATTCGGCAATTATGTGTTCCTTCTGGCCTGTAATGATTGGTAAGAGATGGGCATGCAGTCTCAAACTATCCAACCAGAGGACTTCCCTGGGATTTTATACACCCAAGAAAGGAATGTGCTTTTTTGGACTCATCAGGGGGCAGTGAAGTACTTGCAGTTAGCTCCTCTAGATCTGCCTCAAGGAAGAATGAAGCCACATGGTGGAAAGGAGAGAAGGAAGAAGCTCTACAACCCTCCTTTTCAAAAATAGCCAGGCCAGATTCCCACCTGTCCCAATCATACAGGAAACAATTCCCATTTATTAGGAAGCTAGTGTGAGTTGGGTTTCCATGGGAAGAGCTGAGACTTGACTCTTCCTATTTCCCTCCAGTGCTTAAGCTTTTGTGGAGGAGACAGGTCACGTCAGTGCCCTTGTCATTGTGGGGTTTCTCCTCCCTGTCTCCAGTTTGGGTTCGAGACCTCCCAGAGCAAATGCAGGCCTTGCCTGGCAGGCTGCTGTTGGTCTGTCTTCAGTCCTACTGAGCTGTGGGGAGGGAAGATGATGGCTTACCTGCCAGCTGCCCTAGAGGTCTAGTAGTCTTAGGGATTTCTTTAACTGGAAATTGTTGAAAGATCAACCCTGTCTTAACACCTATCCCCAGCTTTAAATCTTCCCCCACTTTCCAATTACTTATTAAAATGAATAGAAAATTATAACTTTCACATTATCATTAAGTAGAATTCTTTTTCTTATTTCCCGAACTTTCAGAGGACGTGCTCCTAGTTTTTGTTGTAGCTTACTAAATGTGCATACTTATTCATACATATGTGCATGCACACACGTGCACACATACAGTTCTGTAACAGGAAAATCAGGTTATAGAGAATTTGAAGGCAGTCTTAATTTGGGGAGAACATAAACATGGACTCTGAATTCCGTCCATCCACGGGGAGAGGAAAGAAGACAGGAGGAACGAAGGGGATGACATTTACTTACTTTTCTTGATTCTGAGCCACAGATGTAAG
The DNA here is from genome assembly GCA_020662805.1 of Glaucomys volans. Lineage (NCBI taxonomy): Eukaryota > Metazoa > Chordata > Mammalia > Rodentia > Sciuridae > Glaucomys > Glaucomys volans. The sequence goes on from JAJEJO010000207.1 coordinate 1,970,941, forward strand.
CTGGTAACTGCCTCCTCCTGATTTTTCCCTCCAAGCAGGTAATCCATTTGAGTCTCTGCTCCACCTGATTCAGAAGTCAAGATTAGGTAGTGGTTTTCAAACTTCTGTGTGCAGGTAGATCATCTGGGAAGCTTATTAAAATGCAGGTTTCTGAAAAAGAATGCCTGTGATAGGAACCAGGTATTTGTCTTTCTAAAGAAGCCTTTTCAGGAATTCAGATGTCTGTCCATGAAGCCCTCTGGATATCTTCAACGAGAAGGGCTATCATGATGATCTTGATTCCTGGTCCCCTTTGAGGGTACATTTTTGACTGTCCTGTTCCCCAGGCAGATGTTCATCCCAGATGTTGCTTTTTCTACACTTTTATTTCCGTGGCCAACTTTCCTACCATCATATTAATTTAGAATATCATATTTCTCCACCATCATCTTCCATGTTAGTCAGTTTTGTGTCTCTGAGATCAAAATACCTGACAAGAACAACTTTGAGGAGAAAAAGTTTATTCTGGGCTCATGGTTTCAGAAGTTCAGTCCATGGTTGACCAAATCCATAGCTCTGAGCCCAAAGTGAGGCAGAATATCATGGTGGAAGGGCATGGAGGAGGAAAGATACCCAGATTACAGCATCCAGGAAGCAGACAGAGAGAAAGAGACAGAGAGACACAGAAGAACCAGGGACAACCACCAATGACCCACTTCCTCCAGTCATACCTCACCTGCCTACAGTTACCACCCAGTAATCCATTCAATCTTATAGATTAAGTGGCAACTCTCATAATCTAATCTTCTCATCTCTGACTAATCCTGCACTGTCTATCACATGAGCTTTACAAGGGATATATACAAACCATAAAATCTCCCATTTTAATTTTGAATGCAACTTGTGGACAAGCTGATGAGTCACCATTGGACTAAACTTCTTCCCTTGCTGGATTTATTAATATGTCTGGAAGCTTTGCCAATGGAGACTGAGTGTCTGCAGGATTCTGTTATATATATCTAGGTTTGTAAACCTTGCTTCCTATTAGCATGAGCAGATGCTTACTTTGTGGCAAAGTAATTAAAAAGCCTTCCTGGTTTTACTGAGAATTATATTTAATTCTACAAGAACAGTAAACAATTGATAACGGAGGATAAGACTTCCAGAATTGGATCCTATTGTATATTTTCTGGTTTCATCAGTATCTATTTTTTTGTCTCAGTTTGTTGTCATAAGATAATTTTTGTATCACTTCCCTCTTTCATATTTGTTTTCTCATCTAACCCTCTTTCTAGGGCTTATTTATTGTCATCAGAGTTGATCTATAGTTCCCTTTTTGCATTTTGGCAAAGTTTTTTTTTTTTTTTTTTTTTTTTTTTTTTTTTTTT
>JAJEJO010000207.1:1978705-2046047 GCA_020662805.1 Glaucomys volans
CTGCTCTAGACACAGGGGCTGAATCACTGAATAAGCAAAGCCTCTAATTCCATTAGAGGAGAGAAAGACGAAGACACACGAATGCAACCTTCATAGGAGAAAGCGAGAAGGTGATGTCATGATGGAGAGGCAGAAGGCGACGTTGGATTTTGAAGTCAGGAAAAGGCTTTCCGAGAACATAGCTGAAACCTGAAAAACAAGGGATAACAGCATGGGCAGATAGGCAATGAAGTCGCTGAAGGAAGAGAAAATGTCTTACTGAGAAACCCTAAAGCTAGAGTTGTTTCAGAAACACCAAGAAGCCTGGTGTGAATGGAGTGGGTGGATACTAAGCTAGCAGGGCAGTGGCAGTGAGGTGATTGCATCAAGGCAAGCAGAAGTCCTAGGAAGGACATGAACAAACAGAGTGATACTTGCTGATTAAAAATCTGTGCAGCTCACTCTGTCAAGAATGATGCATGCACTCAAAGATATCTGGAGAACTGTGGAGAAGAGGTGAGAATGAAAAGGAAGACCTCACAGGGAACTAATGCAATGGTTCTGGCATCATATAGTGGTGTGAGAGTGGAAAGATGGACAGAAGGAGAAGGGATTGAGATGGGTTTGGGAAGCATGTTGCTTCCAACTTAAGGTCTTCCACTTCAATGTTGTAGATATCATGCATTCATTGAGTTGGGAAAGGTTGAGAAAGGAACTAGAATTCTGTTGGAGGTATGTTAAGTTGCAGATGCCCATACACATCTAAGTGGGTTTTCCAAATATGTCAGAACTGGAGATAGAAATTTGTGTACTACAAACCTCTTGATCCTTTAAAATTCATAGAATTAGACCTGTAGATCCCAGACCCAGGGTGATCCAACATTTACAATCAGGGCTCAGAAGAGAAGGCAGGAATGGAGACCAAGAAGCAGGAGTCGGAGGTCCTGGGAGGCAGTTAGGGGACACACTGAGAATACAGGGCTTCCGGAGAAAGTATGTAGTTGTGGTGGACATTTCCAAGATTAAGAAAAACAAGAAGAAAAATATTTCAATTGGTTTTATGCTGGAGTTGACACAGGAGACGATGATCTGGTGGTAGAAAGGGTAGGTTCAAAAAGCCTCACAGAAAGGCTGTGGAGGATGAGGAGGAGCTGGAGGTGTTCAATGGATCCAAAGATTGTTCTGTTTTGTAAAAATGTGTGCACTGTTACGGATGTTTATTTACATAGCTCACCAGTCAACATTTTTCATGTCAAGTTTGAGTTTCCTCTTGCCAATCCTAATAGCAGTAAGAGGTAGGGGTGGGGACAACCGTGGGTGTTTAATGTACATTTCAGACAGAAATCAGAGAGTGCTGCAAAACAATCAAAAAGGAAAGAGCAGGTAATAAATGTATTATTCTCCAAATTTTTCTTGTCTGGGTAAAGAGCAGATTTTTGTTTGGTTTGGTACAAGGTAATGTAGGCAGGAAAATTCACCTAATTAAGGCAATGGGTTAATACTCTTACAAGCATTAGAGAAATTATCTTTGACTGCCTTATAGTAAACAAATACTTCTCCTTCGCTTACATTTAAAAATACCTTCCTAGGAATAAGACAACTGTAAACACTGCAAAATGGAGTGGTGGGGAGGAAGTCCTAAAGTGAATGGTCAGGGCGTGGTCAGAGTTCTCCTTCCAGCAGTGACGGACACCTTGATCTTTAATTACCCCTCTCGAACTTCTTATACTAACAAATTTCAACTATAGGAGAAAGAGAAGAAAGTTGAGATTTTTAACATGTCCAAAGGGAATATATCTTATCTTCTAAGGAACAAAAGTGAAGACAGCCTTGATCTAAGGAACTAGAAATTAAAGGGAACCTCAGACGACACGGATGAGTCTAGGTAGCATTACCTATTAAATTTAAAACGATCATTTGGTTTAAATAAAATCCATGTAAATGAGTTTTTGGTGGACTTGGCCTCATGCCTAGTGTAGTTCAGAGGATCAAACTGATACAAGATGGAAATCATCCTTGAGACGATGCTAAAACACAGATTTTTTTTTCAAAGCCTGTCTCTATTTGCACTGTGGCTTATGTGTTTAAAACACTGAGACTAATATGTTGCATTATTAGAGTAAAAATTTTCTATCACTGAAATTTGTTATGGAGAATTATGAATCTCCATAGCTGACTTACAAAATGTGTAGATGTCATGGCTCTTTAGCAATCCAAGTTTTATTCAATCAATTAGAACACTTCCAAATACTACCCCATTTTTCCTGTAAGCAAATCTTATTTTCAACAATATATACAAACAGTTTATGAGAGTAGATTAGCTTCTTGGTCTTTATTCAAGGTAAATATTGAGTAAACAGAGTGATTATGATTGGTAGGTGGGATTGGGCCATGGTGTGAGGGTCTATTATTAACAACTGATTCTGGGGGTGGGAGGATCCCCAATGTGTAGTGCTTGGCCATGTCCTTGACAGAAAACTCCCAGGAGGTGCAAATTCAGGCTCTGCATTTCATGCTATCAGAGAAGGTCATTTTGTTTGGAAATATCACAATTTACCTTCAAAAGTCTGTGGGAACCAGATCGGGGAGCAAATAAACAAAAAGCCTGAGGAAAGAGGGAACTGGGAGGAGTGGCCACCAAAGAAATGATAAACTGGCCTAGTCTCTCATGCCTAATGTAGTCAAAGGTATATCATTGAGCAAGAGGATGGAAGACTTCTAAGCTCTTCTTCTGAGGTAAGAATTACCCTAAAACCAAAGTCAGATAAGGACATTAAAAAAACAAACAAACAAACAAACAAAAAACTGCAGACCAATTAACTTGTTGAACATAACACACTAAAATCGTCAGCAATTTTAAAAGAATCACTCACCATGATCATGCAGAATGTATTCCTAGAATGCAAAGTTGTTCAATATCTGCGAGTTAATAAATGTGATATGACACACATTAACAGAATCAAGGACAAAAATCACACGATCTTATTATTAGACATACAAGAACATTTGAATAAAAGGCATTCAAAAAGGAAAGAAAGAAGCAAAACTGTCACTGTTGTTGACGTGATTTTCTTTAAAAAAAGACAAAATACAAAATTAAAGAATCCACTAGAAAACTGTTAAAGCAGTCCTTTAGTCAGCTTTTTCATTACTTTGATCAAAAGAACTGACAAAAGCAATTTTAGGAGGAAAAGTTCATTTGGGGCTCACAGTTTCAGAGGTCTCAGGCTATAGGTGGCCAACTCCATCACTCTATGCTGGAAGTGAGGCAGAGCTTCAGGGCAGAAGGATGTGATGGAGGAAAGCAGCTTAGGGCATGACGATCAGAAAGCAGAGAAAGACTAAGCTCAGCTTATCAGAGACAAAATATATACCCCAAAGGCTTGCCCCCAGTGACCCACCTCCTCCAGACACTCCCCACCTGCCTGCAGTTATCACCCAGTTAATCCATTCAAGTGAATTAATGCACTGATTAGGTTAAGGTTTTCATAACCCAATCGTTTCACCTCTTAACTTTCTTTCATTGTCTCACACATGAGCTTTCGGGAGACACCTTGTATCTAAACCATAGCAAGCTGATAAATAAATTCGGTAGTGTCAAGATACAAAGTCAAGGCACAAATACCAATAATATTTCTTTAACAGTGAAATTTCTGAGAAAATAATTCAAAAAAACTGTCCCATTTTCAAGAGCTATAAACAAGCAAACAAACACACAAAAAAATTGGGAATAATTTAGCAAAGGAGGTAAAAGACTGGTATATTGAAAACTATAAGACAATAAAAAATAAGACACATATAAATAGAAAAGATACCATGTTCATAGATTGGAAGATTTAATATTGTTAAAAGTCCCTAATACTCAAAGTGACATACATATTTAATTCAATCCCTATTAAAATCCCAGTGTCTTTTTTCATAAATATAAAAAAAAATTTAAAATTCCTGCATAAATATTGAAAAACCCAAATAGCCCAGGTCATCGTGAACAAAAAGAACATGACTGGAGGCACCATGCCACCTGATTTCAAACTAGATTACAAAGCAAGTCATTTAAAAAGCACCAGAGGAATGGATCAAGAAAATGTGGTGTTTATACACAGAGGAGTTTTACTTAACCATAAAGAACAAATATTTGCTGGTGAATGGATGGAACTGGAGAATATCATGCTAAGTGAAATAAGCCAGACTGAAAAAAGTCAAGATTTGAATATTTTCTCTCCAATGCAGAAGCTAGAGGGGGGAAATATAAAGAAAAAGAAGGGATCTCATGAAGATAAAGAGGAAATCAGTAGAGAAGAAGTGGAGGAATAGGGGGAGGCAGGCAAAAGACTGGTATATTGAAAGTTACAAAACAATAAAACAATAAAGTAGGAAGGAGGGAGGGAAAGGGGAAGGACTGGGGAATGAAGTTCACCAAATGATACTATATACATGTATGAATGTATCAGAATGCATTCCAATTATATGTATATAACAATAACACACCAATTACAAATGAATAAATAAATGGAAGGACAAAAGAATAGAGGTCTGGAGGAGGGAGGAGGAAAGGGAAAGTGAAGTAGTAAGGATTGAAATGTAGAAAATTATATTGCATACATCTATAAGTATGTCAAAATGAACCCACAATTATGTATAGCACTAAAAGTGCACACACACACACACACACACACACACACGGGAAATAGAGCTAGGTACCAGCATAAGAACAAAATAGAATGCTGAGAAATGGACCCAGGCACATAGGGTTAATTGATACAAATACACACGAATACACAAACAAAGAACTGGTCTTTACTAAATAGGGTTGGGAAAATTAGATATCCATATGCAAAAGAATGAAATTGGATACTCAGCTCACCTCACAAAATCAACTAAAAATAAATTAAAAACTTAAGTCTGAGCCTGACACTGTGAAACAACTAGAAGAAAATGCACAGGAGAATCTGACTGAGGTTTGTCTGAGACTATAATTTTTAGATTTGACCCCAAAGTGCAGGCAACGAAAGCAAAAATAAATGGAATTACATTAAAACAGAAAGCTTCTGCACAGAAAAGGAAACAGCTACAGAGAGGAGATATAACCTAGGGTGTGGGGAAAAATATTTGCAAGTCACACATCTGTTAAGGAATTGCTAGCCAAAACACACAAGAACCTAAACAATTCTATGGGAAGAAAACCAATAATCTGATTAAGAAACTGACAAAGAGTCTAAATAGATGCCTTTCCTAAGAAGACAGATGAATGGCTCACAGACCCATGAAAAACTTCTGAACATCACTAATCATTAGGTGCAATGATGTTAAGATGCATTAAGATGCAAATTAAAGTCACAATGAGATATGACTTCACACCAGTTAGAATGGTCATTATCAAAAGACCAAAGGAAACAAGTTCTTGTAAGATGTGGAGAGAATGACCCTTGTACACTGTTGTTGGGAATGCAAATGGGTACCCCAGTTATGGAAGATCATGTGGAGTTTTCTCAACAATTTAAAAATGGAATTACCTTAAAATCCATTAATCTCACTTGTGGATATTTAATCAAAAGACTGGAAATCAGTGCATTGAAGAGATGACTGAATGTCTATGTTCATTGCAGTGCAGTGGACATGTTATGCAATCAAGCTACATGTCCATCAATGGATGAATGGATAAAGAAAGGACACACACACACACACACACACACACACACAGGAATACCATTCAGCCTTTAAGAAAGGAAGAAATTCTGAATTTTGTGCTAACACTCGTGAAATTGGAGAATATTACACTAAGAAAAACAAACCAAGCACAGAAACAACAAACACTCCATCTTCCTCTATGAGGAGCCTGAACCAATTTGAACTCCAGAAGCTGAGGAAATAATGGTGGCCACCAGGCACTGTACTGGGGGTGATAGGAATGGGGCCATGATAACCAAAGGGTTCAGAACCTCAATCACACTGGAGGAATAAATTTGATTCAGTTTTTATTTTATTTTTTTTGAAATTTGTTGAATAGCATACTGAATGTAGCCACCATACTGAATGTAGCCTCTGAATGTATGCTCTAGCTTTTCTGGGAGGGTGCAGCTTAAACGTTCTCACCACAGAAGATGTCAAATATTTCAGGTGATGGATGAGTTAGTAGGCTGGATTCGGTCATCCCACATTAAAAAAGTTACAACATGACTTGTTACCCTATAAATATGTACAGCAATAGTTCAATATTAAGAAATAAAGAAAAAGATTATTTCATAAAGCATGATTTCTTGGTGTCTTGTTTTCTTCTAAAAGTAGGATTTTCATGACTGGTATGCTCATAAAATTCACAAGAAGACTATGTAGAAAATTTGAACCTACATGTTTTGATGTCAAAGTCCAGAGCAGGTGATAGCTATTGGAATATATATTTTTAATAGTTCCATCTAAAGATGAGCTTGTTCTTAGGTCCTTTCTCTAGCTGTAGATAACTGCCACCCAACCACAGTTTTCTATCTTCAAAAAAAGGATTGTAATAAAATCACAAAGATGGAAAAACTTGGGCCGTAGAGGGTCCTGAAGATATTTCCCATAGCCTGTGCCTACAAGTTGAAGAAAACCTTCCAGGCCAGACAAATATAAAAGAACTTATTTTCAAAGACTTTCTCGGATGGTGATTCACCAGCTCTGTGCAGATTGGAATGTACAACTACCTTCACAGGCAGGAAATCCTTCCTACTATCTAACCTCTGCGTCTCATTTTTTCATGTTTAATTAATCCCCTTTGTCTTTCCCTAAATGAGGGAATTATCTTGCTATCCCCTACATATAATTAAAGATACTGGAAAACCTTATTAGTTCTGATCCCACTAATTCACAAATTGTGATAATTCCAATAAGACTTGGACAGCAAAAATAATTAGATAAGCAAATGAATTGAGTAAACAAGATTAAGGTGCATAACACAACTTGCTTGGCAAAATGAATAGTGTCAAGGCCTTAGAGGCCTTCTTTATTTATACACCTGCCCCAAGTAAAGTCCCTTTTAACAAAAGAGGCACTTGTGGACATTGTTGGGCTGTGCTGTGTGACCAGACATGAACTACATACAGCTCTTTGTCATTATAGAAAGAGGCTGTTTAGGAAACCGTGGAGACCAGTCCTTGAGAAATCTCATTAGGGTCTCTATGTCATCCCTGTGCACAGGTTCACATGCCCACCTGGTCTTGCCCCCTGGCTTTGCTTCTTCACAGGCAAGTCCAAAAATTATAAGGGGTCACTTTGCAATTGAGAAGCTCTTTTCCTCTGTTTATGGACCTTTGCTCGGGCAGGCTGGAACAAGGGGACTTGGCAGCATTGTTTAAGATAAGGAAAGTGATTTGGGGAGGTGATTTTATGAATCAGGTCTTCTACAATACAATGACTCCTCTTTCTTGTTACTGTTAATCAGTATTTTTTCTGAATCCTTCATTCATTTAGCCATTATTCATTGATTTCCCACTCTGGGCTAGGCCCCAAGGATATATTATATAGGTAAACAATATGCAGTTCTTTTAATTTAATTTAATTTGTAAACAAGTAAATAGTGTTCACCACCCACAGTACATTTGTAAGCTCATTACAAAGCATGATTCATTTTATTTATGCTCCCTAGTCAGCTTTAGGTGTGGTGGAGCACTCAGTCTTTAATAAGGAGATTCAGAACAACACATTTAACAGGCGCTGAATCCAACTTGGAGAATCTGACAGGGTCACTACTGCATGGGTCTTGAAGGATCAAGAAGAGTTTTCTAAATGAATAACAGGGACCATTTGCAAAGCCAAGTGTGGGGTTAGTGAGGTCAAAGACCATGCTGATATGTACCCATGAAGGATGGTGGAGAAGGTCACCTTGGCCTTCAAATGTTCATTTGAGTTGGCCATGAGTAATCTGGATGGAAGAAGGGAGAAGGCCAGAATCAGCTGGTATTCAGCTAATAATCTCTTAAGGAAATCCAGGAGAGGAAGGATGAGCTGAGAAGTTAAAAAATGTATTCCAATGTTATATGAGAATACCACAGTGATAAGGTAACTTGCCAGTTGCCAAAGCTAACTCTGCAATATGGAGGACTTTGCCACTTCAAAAGCCTGTATAAGAAATGACTGAAGGACACTCTGGGTGTTTTTGTTTTGTTTTGCTTATACACAAAGTATAATGTTTGATTTATTCAAGTTACATGATTTTTCTGGGGAGAACCAGGTCATGGGGCCCTTTGGAGATTTCTGTGAGGACTTTGACTCTGAATAGATGTCAGTGGAGGGTTTGCACAGGGTGTGGAGTAACTGGACTTTGTGCTCATATTTTACAACATTCTTCCTCCTGCTGTTTTGATAGTATACTGAAGAGTCAAGGCAGAATAGGGATGGTCAGGAGGCAATGGTAGGTGAGCTGGTAGGAGATAATGGAACTTGGACCTGAGCAGAAACAGCAGAGGTGGAAGTGGCCAGAGGTTAAGCACATTTACAAGTAGGACAACTGAACTGGCTGTGAGAGAAGGCTTGGGATTTGACATGGAAGGGAGAGGCTTCCATTGCTTCTGTGGGAGAAGCAAGAGTGTCAGTGGGTCAACTCTGGACAGCATAGATTGCCATTGCCTGTGGTTTGCACCTTGTGTTATTTCTTCCTATCCTGACCCTGTAGACAAGACCCATGAATTCTGTCTAAACCACAGAATATGGGCAAAGACAACAGGATTGTTACATATGCTTGATTATGCTGCAAGTAATAGTAGTTCATCCCATTAGAGAACTCTCTCATTGGCTTCGAAGAAGCAGAGCGCTATGCTGTGAGCTTCCCTATGGAGGGGCCATATGGCAAGTACCTGAGAGCAGCCACTGACTGATATCAGCAAGAAAAAGAGACCCTGCCAACAACTGAATGCTGCCAACAACCAAGAAAGTTTGGAAGTAAATGTTTCCCTGGTCAAGCCTCCAATGGCACCATATGACAGGCCTACACCTGAATCACATCCTGGTGAGAACCTGAAGCAGAGGATCCACATACTCCCTGCCCAGGTCCTGATCTATAGGAAGGAACACTGAAATAATAAATATGTGTTGCTGTTGGTGGAAATGTAAACTATATTGCCATTACAAAAATGAGTGCAGAGTTTCCTTGAAAAATCAAAAACAACTACCATATGACCAAACAACCTCACTGCTGGGTATATGTCTGAAGGAAATATGTTGAAGTATCTCCTCTTCCATATTTCCTGCAATGCTGCTCACAGTAGCCACAGAATGGAATCACCTTAAGTGTCCATCAACAGATGAATGGATAAGGAAGCTGGTATGTGGGCACAACGGCATTCCATTTAGCTTTAAAGGAAGGAAATCCTGACATTTGTGGCCACATGGATTAACTTGGAGAATATTGTGTTAAGTGAAATAAAGAAGGGCACAGAAAGACAGATGCCACGTAATCTCATTTATTTGGAATGCAAAAAGTAGAACTGATAAAACCAGACAGTACAGAGCCCTTGGTGGGGTTAGGGAGATGTTAGGTAAAGAGCACAATGTTTCCGTTAGGCAGGTAGAATAAATTCAAGAGAGTTGTTATACATGATGGCAACTATAGTTAATAACAGTATATTGAAAAGTGAAAAGTTCTGGAGAGTAGATTGTAAGTATTGCCAAGAAAAGAGATATGTGAAATAACACATCTGTTAGATAGCTTGATTTAGCCATCCACAGTGAAACTGTATGGGAACACCATGTTGTACCCTATAAATCAACATGATTTTTACTTGTCAGTTAAAAAATAAAAATAAATAAATTAATGTGTATTGTTTTAAGAGACTCGGTGGTAATGTCATTATTTAGTGATGGATGATAAATGCATGCCTCTGAATACGTCAATGTTGTCTTGAATATATTGTCTTGAATATATCAATCCCAAGTATAAGAGATTCAAGTGGAAATGTGAATAGGCAAATGGCTATAAGACTGGAGGTTAGAAGAGAGTTCTGGGTTGGCTAGACCCATGCAGGTTTCATCAAATACAGATGGGACAAAAATCATGGGATTTAAAGACACAGTCGTGGAAAAGACTGAAGACAGACAGAAGAGTCCAGGGACTGGCCCCTGGAGACCTTGGAGACATGAGGAGACACTTGACGAAGAATCAGGGAAGGAGCTTCCCAGATAGAAGCAGGAAAACCAGAAGAGTGAGCCTCCTTAGAGGCTCAGGGAAGGCCATTATTCGGGAGGAGAAAATCATCTGCTCTGCCCAGAGTGCTCGTAGGCCAAGGAAGGAGAGGGCTCCCAACACTCCAGCCTCAGTTCCTGAAGTTATACACTCTCACAGTCATGTGGTTGACCTGCCCTGGCCATAACTAGAGCTCCTCCCTGACCCACTTTCAGACAGCCTCTTCCCAACAGGTCCTTCCCTCTGTCCAGTCCCAGCCCTCCAGCCTCCCTCTAGATTTCCATTCTAAGACCATGTCCATCCCTCCAGTGCCCTGATCCTACAGTCTTTCTATTGCCCATCCCACTGTGGCCTGAGTTTTCCCTTGTCCAGCTTAAATTATCTGCTTACTAGCTTTGTTTCCACACAGGTGTGGCTAAACTATCCTTGGTGGGAGCATTGTCCAAGGCTTGTCCCTCTCTCTCACCATCAACACTTTTTATATTGTCTCCATTAGGACACATGGGTATTCCTTTTTACCATTTACATGTGTGATTGTGTGTTTAATTATACTTTCACTCTAATGCACAGTGGAAGTCTTGTAACTACATCAAATACTAGTTCTCTTTAAGAATTAAAGACAATATTCTGCCTGAAGATTTTCAGTTATTAAAAAAAAGTGGCTTTTCTTTCTCATCTTGTCCTTTCCTTCAGAGGTCTTGCCATGATGTAAAATACTAGGATAAATAATAGAATTCTACCTGCATGTTATTTTTACAGTGTCCACTCCTCATTAGCCTGTAGGTTCTATAAGTGGGAAAAGGATGACATTTTTGTTTGTTAATTCCAGTGACTTGTACATTATGTGACACATAGTAGATATGAAGTAACGGATGCTTGACTGAATAAGTGAATGGATAAATGCCTTCCAGTGATTGCAAATCAGAAAGATCTTTATATGAAGATCTATCTCCCAGTGGGACATGGCATGAGCTAAGTGACAATAATGACCTCAAGTTTGTCCTGAGAGAGTTTGAGAATTGTATGATGGGTGCATCCTTGGCCTTTGCTGAAGAACAAGGAGCCTTCAAGGTGGTGGTTTTGGAGAGAGTTTGAAGATCGCTCCATTAGGCACACAGGACGTGGTAATGAGATTGGCAGGCCTTCCCCTTGGAAGGGAGCCTTCCCACTGACGTAGACTGCTGCACCTGCTCATTCTTCCCAAGATGCAGCTGGGCTGAGACGGCGTTTATACCTTTATCTAGGTAGGTGCCAGGATTTTCCTTTCAGTAGAGACAATGAAGAAATCTGAGCAACCAGAGACAGAATATCAATAGATATGATAAAGTCAGAGGAAAAAATTCAACATGGCTTATTTATTTTATCTAATAAATAGCATTTGCCGTATAAACACCATGTGCCAATCAAGGTTTTCTGATAATGACTGCAAGAATCTCTCTCCTCCCCTAGGTTCTTCTAAAACTTCCCCAGTTCCCCATTGAAAGGTGGCTTCTACTTCTCTCCCCTTGCTTGTGGAAGGCCTGCGGCTCTCAAAGGACACAGGTACCACACATTAGGCCTGTGCTACTTGGAGGTTGGAAAGCAGGAGGTCCAGCATCTTTCTTGTTGGTCAGCACACAGGGCTGTGGGCCTGGCCCTCCACACGAGGCTGACCGCAGAGTTGAGAGGAGGCTGAGACTACCAGAGAGGCCTTCTCCAGGAACCTGCCCTACTCTCTCTCCAGGAGCACTGTGGACTGGACATCTAGAATAGCACAACATATTTTCTTGCAATTCTGCAAGCTGGAAGTTGGAGATCAAGGTGTCTACAGGACTGGTTCCTTCTGAGGCTGGCTTTGGGTCGTAGATGACTTTCTTGCTGTATTCTCATTTGGCTGTTCCTCCCTGGGTGGTCCTAGTCTCCTCTCATAAGAACACCAGTCATACTGGATTACAGTCCAGTAAAGTATCCCACTTTAACTTAGCCACCTCTTGAAAGACCCCATCTCTCCAAACTGTCACATGCCAAGGTACTGGGTGTTAGATTTCAACATATGGTTTTGGGGAGACACAGTTCTATCCATAAGAGCTCAGTTGAGATTGTAGCCAACAGCCAGCATCAGCTGCTGGCCATGAGTGAGGAGTGAAGGTGCTTCCAGAAACAAGCTTTTGCTCAGTGTACATGTGAACTCCTGCCTTGTAGGAACCATGAGCAGAGCATGATGCCTGCTTATGGCACTGAGCTCTGGGGTGAGGGTTGCTGGATACTTAGCAGCAGCAGCAGTGGCAAATGAGGTAAGGGTGAGGAGTTGTCATGCTATTTCATTCACTCTACCTCCATCAGAGGCACATTGGATGGATGAGGAAATTGAGACATGCATGATTAAATAACTGTCCAAAGACACACAGTTGCTATGTGGTGACTCCCACACCCATCCCCCATGGAGTCTCCATGACAGTAGACCACTGTTGCCCAGGCCAGTCCTGCTCTTCCCTAGATTCACTGTCACTGCCCAGCCAGCTCAGAGGACATCCAACAAGGCTGTGTCCCAGGACTATTCTGCAAAGACCCAGCATACACTCCAGCAGAAGCCAGTGTGCCCCAGGAATACCAGTGGGACAGAGCCCAACTGGCTCCAGACAGCTGCACTTCTGGAGCAGCCTCGGGAGATCCGAAGTACAGGCTGCCGGAGACACACGCAGATGGGCGCAGGTGGGTGCTCATTCTGCAAAGCCTCACAGAGCCTCGGTGGGACCACCTGACCTTCTTTCCCACCAGATGGACTATTTCCAAGGCTTATTGTTCAAAAGGAGCGGACGCCGCTCCTTCAGCTTTTCATTGCAAGGACTGATTCTACCGGGGCCAGTGGGCGGCAAAGGCACAAGGGGAAACCCAGCTCCGGGTTATTTTTAACTGCACTTGCCTACTGGCTTTTTAAAAAAGAGAAATGGATATAGCTTTCTTCCCCTTTCCTCTCTCCCTCTCAGCACCATCTGGAGGACACACTACTTTCTATTCTGGTAGTCCCTCTTGGGCAAATAAAATCTTAATTTTCCTCTAGTGTGATAGCAAAAGTGAACCAGAGGCAGGAGCATGAATCTCACGGTGCCTTCGTGTCCCTCACTAGTTGGAACGCAACACCACAGCAGCTGCTGTCAACTTTAAGTGCCTCTTAGAGATGTTTCTTGTCCCACAACTGCAGTTGTGACCGTGCCTCCCCTGAGAAGGGCTTGCTCTGCTGCCTCTCCCAGGGCCCTTTGTCTCCCAGGGCTTCATACCTGGAACCTCCACTCTGCAGGCACTGGAGAAATTCAGCTTCCACATTATTCTCCTGGTTATCAGAGCATCAAATTCAAGTTTGACCTATATTGCAGGGTAGGTCGGTCACGAGTGCACACTGGACCATGACCAATTGATTTTCTGGCATTTATTGATGTCAAGGGAGATACACCACAGTGATTAATAATTTATGCAACAGATAAAAGCTTTCGTTGTTGTCTTGGCCACACTTAAGAATCCAAAGTTTCATTGTCTCAGGTTCCATCCAGCAGGAATTGGGGAGATGTTCGCACTTAGAACTTGAGCAAAAACTGAAAAAGGAAGATCCCTTGGAGTCTTTTCCTCTACTTACCCTTCGAAACACAGTTGAGAGAGTGACTGGGGCTCATAGTAAATCATGGTACAGGGAAACTTGGGTTTCTCTATTCTCAAAATTTTTCCTTCCCTCTCCACACTAAGGGCTGGATTTTGGCATAAATACAATTGGAGATTGGGAGATGCCTGCTTGGTTTCATTATATTGAGAGACTAAAAGAAGATTCAGACACGAATGAATTTTTTCCTAAATCTCCATGGAAATACAACCCCTAGTATAGCACATGGCATGCTGGAGGTACCTTAAAAAAATGTTCTTTGTGTGAAAGCAGGAGAGACGATTACACAGTGTGAACAACTTAGCCTCAGAGAAATTAATCCTGAGCCACAGGGGGGGAAAAACTGAGGCTTTCATTTAAATCTCTTTAACTATTTTTTTTTTCTTTTCTTATCAAATCTCCCCTTTACTCCAGCTTCCACTAAATGATTGAGCAATTAGATCTTGTGTTTCTGGAATGGGAGGTAATTGAAGAATCAGATAAAAGCCAACATCTCTCTCATCACCAACTTCCGGATCAGAGGCTAGCAGTCATTTGAAAAGTTGGGCAATTAATCTTGGTCCTCCTTCTGAGCAGGTTTGGGTTCAGAATGCCAACTGAGGCTGAATTGCATGAATGTGCCCATGCTTCTCTTCTAGGAGAAACTCTAGAGTAGATCAAGAACATTAGAGGAGAGGAACACTTTTCCATGGGAAAATCTTATATGTATTCTTAGGGAGCTAGTCGAATCCAGGTTTCTCAGTAAGTTATACACTACGCAGAGAAGGAAACTGTTTTGCATTTAGGTACCATGTGACAGAGGCCAGAGAACTTTGCAAATTTGCCTCTCTGAGCATGTTCTGCAATCTGGAAGCAGTGCCAGGACAGTCATTCTGGAAGCCAGGACAGCCAGGCCCAAAATGTGCTGTACAACTATGGGTACAATGCCCAGCGGCTCAATGTCAGCAACAGGGATGCCAGGACCAATTGTGAGTAATCTGATTTTCAGGCCACAGGTCATTGTCAAACTGCAGCCTAGAAAAATAGTATATTGATTTTCTGAGTCAAAAAAAAAGCTATGTCAATGTTGAATTAAATAGATAGTCACATAGTTGTAACACCTTCAAAGACGGAAAGACCACATATCAGATGTGCATGAGGTTTCTTTTTTTCTCTGCTTCTTCCTGTTCTTTGTCTAGCCTTGCTGCATTATAGCTTGACAAACCACAGTGTTTTGTGAGTAACTCATTTGTGTACCCACACCCATTATCAAACTCTGAAGTCACTTTTGTTTTTTATTAGTCGTTCACAAAAAGTTGCAAGTGGTGTCCACATCCAGTTGAAATCCTGACTTACGTCTTCATCATTTGACCTTGGGAAGATTTAGTTACACTTGTTGTGCTCAGTTTATTTTTTTTTTCACTTCTAAATTGGAATAATAATAAGAGAAACATCATAAAATCAAAGTGAAGGTTAAGTCAGATAATGTACATGCGGTGCTAAGAACCTGTCTGGACCCAGGTAGTATGATATGTCATCATTATTTAATAGCTGAGATAGTGAGAATGACTCCAAAGTCCATTTCAATTCTTAAAATTGTACCTCTGTCACCTCTGCAATCAGATACACTCTTATTCCCAGTCCCATTGCAGTCACCTAGTTTATTATCAAATTCAATTTGTCCACATTCCAAGGAGATCCAGTGTCCTAGGACATGGCACCACTATAGCTACCGCCCTCGGGTGAGTCACCTTGCAAGCTGTAATGATTAGGAGGCCACTCCCTCTCCTTGCTTAACCTTCATCCCCAATTTACTCTTTGAAAAGCAGTTTTACAGATGGATTTATAGTGCCAGAATAATCCTTAGTGGTCAGAATTTTCCAGATGTTAGGAAAAGACCTCAGATAGATGAGAATTGTAAAATTCACTTGAAACCTGAAGGAAGAACACAAGAATGAAGAACATCTGGGGAACCCAGGAACTTGTGAACACATTGTTAATGGAGATCCTTAGAACCAAGGTCTAGGGTGTCAGCAAAATTAAAAGGTGTTTACCATAGGAATACAAATGTTAGAGAACTGGGAAATGGTAATCTATCAAGACTTGATGAGTGCTCTCTCTTTGCGCCCATTATTCCCTCTTCTTTCTGTAAGCCTGACTTTCCAATCAATTCAACCTGTTTTATACATCTACTGCTGCATCCCATAGCTCCCAGGTTGGTGTGGTGAGTCCTATGCACATCACAGAAGAAGACACTGAGTCACTCGGTCTTAATTGCATAGGTTAATCTGATTGACAGAGGTTGGATCAGGTATCCACCTTGACTCTGGCCCTGTAAAGTAAGGCAGAGCCTCGGGACAGATGGATAATCACTGAGAAGCCATTATCTGAGGGCAATGAGGAATTATCTGGAGGCAAGGGAAGGCTCAATGACT
The DNA here is from genome assembly GCA_020662805.1 of Glaucomys volans. NCBI lineage: Eukaryota > Metazoa > Chordata > Mammalia > Rodentia > Sciuridae > Glaucomys > Glaucomys volans. The sequence goes on from JAJEJO010000207.1 coordinate 1,994,883, forward strand.
AGGCAGACTCACCAGAACATTCTCATGGAAAGACCAAGACAGGAATATCTACAATATGGTTAGTCACCACGACCAAAAAGATACCTTATAAAGTACAGGGTGAGTGGCATTGGGCACAGTGAATATCCACCTTGGGGTGGTGGACATAGAGGGATGGAGAAATCAGCTTTGCCTTGTAGTAGTGGACAAGGCCATTGATCTATATTATTTTTTGTGATCACCAAGTCCGGATGTCAAGAATGAGGAAATAAAGGAAGGTGGTTTGGTAAAGTGGGAGTTCCCAGGTATGCCATTTACTGAAAAGCAGGCAGCATTTATAATCTAGGCTGTTGAGGCTGAATTGGTAGAGTGTCATACAGTGACAACAGGCACCAGAAAAAGAGAATCTAGTTAAATTATGTAATTATTCCCCCTCTAATGAAAGTCCTTACAAATCAGAAGTGCTCCATTTACAGAGAACCTTATAACCAGGAAGAGGGGTAGCTCAGCCCTAGTTAAAGAGCAGGCAGAGGAACCATGGGGGGTGTAATTCAATCCAAATAAACAAGTGTTTAATTAAGTCTGTCTCTGGGAAGTCCCATCCTCGGAAGGGCATCACAGCCTAAGTGGCACCTTGTGGCCTCAGAGATCAAATGCCCCTTTGGGCACATTCTATTACCTCCCTGTTTCTTTGGGGCCTCATCTATACAATGATGACAATAATATCTAACAAATGGGATGGTAGGGAGGATCAATATAAATAAATAACAAGAAACAAATCCCTTGCTTACTAGTTTCACATCACTATTAGCTATTATTACTTTTCTAATTATTGAAGAGTCACTGAGAGACAGGGCAATGAGCAGTCAAAATGCCACCTCTGATCACCTTTCATAATTTCCTGCTTTGCCATATCTGTTCTCTCTGGTACTATAATTTAATCAGTTTTTATATGACATGATTGGTGCATTTGTTATATATTTATTGCATTCATTAAAGTGAACACAAGTATTAAAATAAAAACAAGCATCGATGTTTCATTACATTCACTTGTTCTACCATGAATGCAGTGCTGCTTGGGAAACTGTCATGCAATGTATATGTGTTTATATCTATGAAACAATTGATCACTACCTCTGAAGCACAATCAAAGCCTTCAGAGGTGGGCTGGGATTGTAGCTCAGTGGCAGAGCACTTGCCTAGCATGTGTGAGGCACTGGGTTCTATCCTTAGTACCACATTAAAAAATCAAAGAAATAAAATAAAATAAAGTCATGCTGTCCATCTACAACTACAAAAAAGAAGAAAAAGAAGAAGCCTTCGGAGGTGCTCCTTGACTATTAAAGTTGCTCCCAATATTGCAGCATTCTGTGTCTGACTTTGCCTGACTCAGGTCTAACTTTTTGACCTCATCTTTACTAGTCTTGTACCCAACTCCTTCTAATTGAATTTGGCTGGTAGAGGAATGGTTCATACTTGTAGCTTCTGGATCTTTCTATACTGTTCACTCTGAGGTAGAACCATGCCAGAGAATGTGTTCGGGAATGTTCTTGTAAATCAAATCATATTTATTATATTTACATAAAATTTTCAGAAATGAAAAATTCAAATTGACTTTAGCTGATTTCCTTTACATTCTGAATCTAGAAGATTCTTCATCCTTCATCCTTGTCAAAATATCAGTCTGCAAATTACTATAATACAACTACGTAAATGTACTTTAGAATAAATACGAAGGAACATTGTGAAAAATTGTATGTTGATTGATTCAACAAATTAGATAAAATTAGGAAATTACTTGAAAGACATAAGTTACCAAAAATAAAATAAATAATAGAACTTATGATCAGCCCTGCATTTATTGAAGAAATTGACTTTACAATTGAAACAATTCCAGAAGGAAGAGAGGATTCCAGGTCCAGGTTCATTTATTGTTGAGTTCCTTGAAAAATCTAGGAAGAAATAATACCAATTTTATACAAAATCTTCAAAAATTTTTGTGAATTCTTATGAAGACATTTACTTCTAAATTCAGTTCATGAGTCCAGGATTATCTTGACAGAAATATGAAGATAAGAGAGAAAAATTAGAGAAGCCATAGGTTGATATTTCTTATGAATGCACCTGGAAATCTCTTCACAAAATATTTGCAAATTAAACCCATCAATGTTAAAAGGGTGCTAACCTTAGAACCAAGTTGGTTTAATCTCAAGAATGAAAGGCTGCTTCATCAATCAAAAGTTTAATGCAATTCCCCATCTTGGTAGGATAAGAGTATTATATGATCAGCTTAATAGATGCAGAAAAAGCATTTGACCAAGTTTAATACCCATTTATGATAAATTTAATTAACAAACTAGGAATAAAATCAAACTTTCTCAATATGTGATAAAAGATATCTATGGAAAACCTACAGGTAAAATTATATTTACAATCTTATATTAAATTATTTCCCCAGAAGATCAAGAACAAATCAAGGAAAACTACTCTCAGACTTTCTATTCAACATTTGATGGAAGTCTAGGCCTGTCTAGAGAGCAGAGTAAAATGGAAGGAAGTATAAGAACATTTAATCACAGACAACATATCTACTTACAGAAAAAACTCCAAGAATTCATTTAAAAAGTCTCAAGATAATAAATAATTTTACATTGTTATAGGAGAGATTAGCATTTAAGAATTAATGGTATTTCTATACAGTAGCCACAATTAGAATAAATTCATTTTAACACATTACAACAATATCCAGGAAAGTGAAATACTTAAGGATACATTTAACAAAAATGTGTATGACTTATGCATGGAAAACTATAAACATTGTTTAGAAAGATAAAAAGTGACCTAGATAAATGAAGAGTTATACTATGTTCATGGATTGGAGAACTCAGTATTTTAAAATATCATCCTCTCCCAAATTGATCTGTAGATCCAATGCAATTTCAATAAAACTCCCGTGAGGACTTTTTAGTTTTGTAAAAACAGACAGGCATAATCTAAAATGTACATGGAAACCAAATATCCTGAAGCAGCAAAATGAGTTTGAAAAACAAAAACAGATTTGGTGTCTGAATTTCAGACTTACTATTAAAGCTAGAAAAATAAAGACCATGTGACACTATTGTAAAAATAGGAATTTGATGAGAACTACAGAACACTAAAGAAAGAAATTAAAGAAAAACAGAAGATGGAAAGTTCTCCCATGTTCTTGGATAGGCAGAATGAATATCATCAAAATGGCCATACTACCAAAAGCACTATACAAATTCAATGCAATTCCAATTAAAATTCCAATGACATTCCTCAAAGAAATAAATAAAGCAATCATGAAATTCATTTGGAAGAATAAGAGACCCAGAATAGCCAAAGCAATCCTTAGCAGGAAGAGCGAAGCAGGGAGTATCACAATACCAGAACTTCATCTATACTACAGAGCAATAGTAACAAAATGGCATGGTATTGGCACCAAAATAGACAGATACACCAGTGGTACAGAATACAGGACACAGAGACAGACCCACATAAATACAGTTAGCTCATGCTAGAAAAAGATGCCTAACACATGCAATGAAGAAAAGATAGTCTAGTCTCTTCAACAAATGATGCTGGGAGAACTGGAAATTCATATGAAGCAAAATGAAACTAAACCCATATCTCACACCCTGCCCAAAATTCAACTCAAAATGAATCAAGGACCTAGGAATTAGACTAGAGACCCTACACCTAACAAAAAAGAAATTAGGTCCAAATCTTCATCATGTCATCTTAGGACCAGATTTCCTTAACATGACTCCCAAAGCAGAAGAAATAAAAGCAGGAATCAATAATTGGGATAGATTCAAACTAAAAAGTTTTTTTCTCAGCAAAGGAAACAATCAACAATGTGAAGAGAGAGCCTTCAGAGTGGGAGAAAATCTTTGCCACACACACTTCAGATATAGCACTAATCTCCAGAATCTATAAAGAACTCAAAAACTTTACACTAAGAATACAAATAATCCAATCAATAAATAGGCTAAGGAAATGAGCAGACACTTCACAGAAGAGGATCTATAAGCAATCAAGAAATATATGAAAAAATGTTCAACATCTCTAGTAATAAGAAAAATTCAAATCAAAACTACCCTAAGATTTCATCTCACCCTAATTAGAATGTCTATTATCAAGAATAGAAGCAACAATAGGTGTTGGTGAGGATGTGAGGAAAAAGATACACTCATACATTGCTGGTGGGGTTGAGAATTGGTGCAGCCACTCTGGAAAGCAGTATGGAGATTTCTTAGAAAACTTGGAATGGATCCACCATTTGACCCAGCTATCCCACTCTTGCCCTATACCCAAAGGACTTAAAATCAGCATGCTATAGTGATGCAGCTACAACAATGTTTATAGCTGCTCAATTCATACTAGCTAGATTGTGGAACCAACCTAGATGCCCTTCAATAGATGAATGGATAAAGAAACTGTGGTATATATACACAATGAAATATTATTCAGCCATAAAGAAGAATAAAATTATGACATTTGCAGGTAAATGGATGGAGTTGTAGAATATCATGCTAAGTGAAATAAGCTAATCCCAAAAAACCAAAGGCTGAATGATTTCTCTGATAAGTGGATGATGATACATAATGGGGGGGGGGACAGGTAAGGGAAGAATGGAGGAAGGATGGATTGTATAGAGGGAAATGAGGGGTGGGGGAAAGGAAAGATAATAGAATGAGATAAACATTATTACTCTATGTACATGTATGATTACACAAAAGGTATGACTCTACTTCATGTATAACCAGAGAAATGACAGTTGTACCCCATTTGTGTACAATGAATCAAAAATGTAAAAAGATAGAAATTTGATAATAAAACAAAATAGAAAGCTTATGAATAGACTCACACATGGACAGCCAGTTGATTTTTGTCAAATTGCTGAATTAATTCAATGGAGAACATCTGTTCAATAAATTGTGTTGAAACAACTTTTAAATCAAATTTTAAAACAGGAACTTCAACTTTTACCTCATATTTTATAAAAATGAACCAACAGGGCTAAAGGACAATTCCAAAACTCTTAAACTTCAAGAACACACATAGAAGAATATTTTTGTTATGACTCAGTCTAACTTCATTATTGACAAAGATTTCATGAGTAGGATATGAGGAAAACACCATGCAAATAAAAAATTGACAAGTTGGAATTCATCAAAATATGCAACTTTTGAATTATTAAGACAATGAAAACATAAAAATTAAAAAAATAAAAGTAAAGAAAAAAATAATGGATTGGGAGAAAATATTTGTAATACAAAATTCTGGCTTTCAGAAAAGACAAGAGTTTAATCTGGTACTCATCCCTAACAAGACCTAAGTGTGGACGTGAAGCTCATGAATATGTTCCATAGTGTCAATCAAAACCACAACTGGATACCAATGCTAACACATTAGTGTAGCTATAAAACAAACAACAGCAACAACAACAAAACGAACCAAAAATATGATATAAATGCTGGTGAAGGTATAAAGAAAGTTCAAGCCCTTTGAAAAATAGTTTGTTTCTCACTACCATAGAAATGAAAAGTTGCACCTCATTTGTGTAAAATGAATCAAAATGCAGTCTGTAAAATTTTTTAAAAATTTAAAAAGGAAAACATATGCTTATTAGGTTAAGCAAAGCATTCACTTATTGAGTATAATAACCCCAAACTGGAAATACTTCAAACACCCATCAACTCATGAATGCATGAACAAATTGGGGCACCTGCATAGTGCAGTGTTGCTCATTACTGAAAATAAGGGCGCAACCACCAAACCAACCACTGAGAACATACACAGGGCAGTGTGGGTAAATCCCAAACTCTTCCCTATCTGAAAGAAGCCAGAGATGAAAGACCACACACCTCTGTGTAATTCATTTGCATGAAATCCCAGCTGAGGTCAAATTCATGTAAAATGACAGAGAACAGAAGAGTGGCTGTGTGGAACCAGGCAGTGGAGGATGCACTGCAAAGGACAGGGCAGCTGGGAGCATCGGAGACATTCTATACCTTGATTGAACTGAACACCTAAAATGCATGCATTTTACTATGCCTGGATCACACCTTGATAAAGTTAATTTTAAAATTTCAGGGGTAGGTCTGAGTACTCTAGAGAGCAGAGAACTCTCATTCCCAGGGCAGGGACACTGAAGAATTTTACATGTGTTAAAACATTGTGACTCACAACAGAACAAGCAGTAGATATTGTTTGCAAACTCCAGAGGAGCAATCTGAGGCTCAGTAAACCCAGGGCCTGTCCAGGGTTACTGGACTGGACATAGCAAAACAGAGATTTAATTTTGTTGGTTCTGATTCCAAAACTCCCCAGAACTGAGCAGGAGTGATTTTCTTGTGATGTTTTAGAAAGCACGGATGTAGAAGTGTTAGGAGGATAATCGAGCATTAGATGTCATCCCTTGGTTTCTTTCTTTCTTTTTTTTTTTTTTTTTTTTTTTTTGCGGTGCGGGGGATTGAACCCAGGGCCTTGTGCTTGCAAGGCAAGCACTCTACCAACTGAGCTATACCCTCAGCCCATCCCCTGGTTTCTGTAGAGACAACTTTAAATATGTTTGCATGTGTGGGTATACATGCATATGTGTGTGTATAATGTGTACATTCATGCAAGTGAATTCATGTATATATTATAGAGATTACATAAACATATACATTATTATTTCAGTGAATCAGGCCACCAACATTCAAGCTTGTAAAAATTTTTGCGAAGCAAAAGAAAAAGGAACAAAGCTTACCACCCACAGTATTTCCCAAGTGTACCTTTTGGATCTCCCTCAATCAAGGCAAAACTCTAGCTGCATAGAAAATACTAGCTGGCTTCAGCAGGAGAAAGAGAATTTGAGTCATGGACATAGAAACTTAGAACTTGAATACTCCTTAGAGGTGCAGTACAATTATGTCACCCTGCACTTTTGGAAAGCAGTCTCCTTTATAGAACTGTCTTCCACAATGATCTAATAGTTCATCCCAGCCATTTTGACCATAAACTGTCACTGGGAGGAATATAGTAGAAATCTACACACTTTTTGCAAAATTGTTGAATAAAGACATAATCTAGAAGACTCACAAATAATTCTTGTTAAAGTTAACTTTTTAGTTTAAATGAAAAAAAAATTTAAATATATAAAAGTTTTGGTCAAATAGTACAAAGTCCACAGACCTATTAACACTGATTCATCACTTCTCAAAACGTTGCCACCGTTGTTTAATCAATCCCCATTTTCTCCTCTCTGATATATTTTAAAGCAATCACAGAGATCATTTTTCCATTCCCACATGATTTAGTAAGCAACTCTTAAAGTATGAACTTTTAAATATAAACACAATGCTACTTTTATATGTAACAAAACTAACAGTAATTTTGTGACAATAAAGAATCCCTATTTGCACTGATGAACTCAAAAATGCTTTTTAAGAGATCTCTTTGCCCATTCCAGGTTCACACAGAGGCCACCAAAATGGTGGATGTGATATTCGCTTTAAGTTAGATCAATCTCCTTTCCTGGTTTGTCCCTTCTTTTATAACACAACTGGTGTGTTGAGGAAACCAGGGGAGTTGTCCTCTAAAAGCCCGACCTAGGTATGTCTGCTAGCTTCCTTGTGGGGGAGTTTAATGTTCCCTTCTCCCTCAGTAATCTCCTGAAAGGGAAGTCAGCTCTGGGGCTTAACTAGATTTGGTTCACTTGCCATACCTTTATACATAGTGCCTTGGATTGACCAGGAGTCAGCAGGAGTTGTGGGGCCTGAGTGTCCCCAAACTGCCATTTGAATATTGAATTTGTTAGACTACTGGGCCTTTAGATCTTAGGGTGACTCCTCTGAACTCTTAAACAAGCAGGGTGGCTGGTTCTGGGAGCTGAGATTCCCTTGCCCTCCCAAATGCAAGGCCCTGTCCTGTGCAGATGTTCTTTCTGTCCTTTGCACATCTCACACCCAGCTCTCTGCCTCTGAGGGGGCATCCACTGATCCTAAATAGCAGGTGAAAGACGAGTTGGATAGTAATCATTTCTAATTGGTTGCACATCCAAGGGATGCATTCATTATTTCTGAGCATGGTTGTCAGTGTTCTGCCTGGCACGCCTCATCCACTGATGTGCTGAATGTCTGGACAGCTGTAGCTGCCAGACTAACTTAGCCCCATGTTGGCAGGCTCAGTCTCCCCCCACACAGCAGAAATCGGCAGGGGAGGTGAATAGTGCGTGAGTAGGTAACGCTCCCATCTCCTCCATTGTCTGGCTGCACTTGCCGAAGGCTCCTATGCACACCCAGGGCTTGGAGAGCAAGAGAGTGCCCAACCCCTGGGATGCCTGGAGAGATCTCTGCTTCCAACATCGCCTGGTTCCCACTGCCCGACAGCAGACCACACTCTGCTGCAATCACTCAGACAGAAGGGTTAAAAGCGCATGTGTCCCCTGGCATTCCTTTAAAAGGGAGCTAGAAAAGGGGCAGAGGAATAATGTAGAATGGTGGGCTTTCAGGGACTATAGGAAACTCTTTGGTGGACATGGGCTTCTTGGTGGGATGAGCTTCCGCTCTGGTGGCCACTTTTCCTCTCCTTTTCCTCATGTAACACATGGTTCACTTGGGATCCCAAAGTCCTCAACTTGCTGAGCACACATCTTACCTTCCTTGTGATGGGGTTAGTGGTGGTTTCTGGAATGCTGTCGTCATTACTGATGAAGCCCTCTTTCTTTTCTAAGGTGGCCTAGTTGGGACAACTGAAACATATGTTCACCCTCAGTAGCATGCAAGATCCCAGAAATGTGACAAGAAATCATTTGGGGAAACTCTTTCCAGGTGCTGAGTTCAGCTGGAATATACAAGGTTTGCATACCCTGACCTCTTCTTCCTATACCCTGCAGGAGAGCAGAGGTGAGGCTTGAGGCTCCAATAGCTCCTTCAGACCAGGGAATGGTGTGGGAATTCTTAACTCCATGCACTAAGGTAGAGAGGAAGAATGAGCCCTGGCCTAAGAATGTTGACTCTCAGAACTCAAGTCCTGAGGATCCTGACACGACCCCTGCTGTTCTAAGCTAGTTACTTCTCAACTCCCTAGCCCACTGCCAACACATGCTGCCTTCTGCTTTCATGGGTAGAATAAAGAAGCTCAGTGGCTTTCTAATGTGTCCACTTGTCTAGGCTGATCGATGTTCCCCAGTATGTTTCTGGTGAGGGTCAGTCACAGGGGAGATTCTTCTGTGACGCCCTGGGGAAGGGAAGAAACAACCAGCTTGTAACTCCGACACCTTGTCACTGGCTCACGGTGGGCTTTCAGGGACTATAGTGTGATGGTATGATGCAGGGGTAGGTTGGATCCACCTTGCCCTGATCTTCCTTCAGCATGTCCAACTCCTGAGCCAGGCACATACTCAGATCTGAGATGCAAAGCTCAAGCTTCTGCAGGACACCTCAGTACCAGTGTCAGACAACTGGATTGACACTGGTTTTAGATACCATATGGCTCCAGTTCACACATGTGGCTCCCAACTTATTATTTATTTATTTTTGATTCATTGTAAACAAATGGGCTACAACTTTTCATTTCTCTGGTTCCACACAATGTAGTCACACCATTTGTGTAATCACACATGTACATAGGGTACTGATGTTTGTCTCCTGCCATGATCTTTCCTTCCCCCCACCCTCTCCCCACCCCTTAGTTCCCTCTACACAATCCAATGTTCCTCTATTCTTCCCTTACCCCTCCCTCCTGTTATGAATCATCGTCCACTTACCAGAGAAAACATTTGGCCTTTGGTTTCTTGGGATTGGCTTATTTCACTTAGCATGATATTCTCCAACTCCATCCACTACCTGCAAATGCCATAATTTTATTCTTTATGGCTGAGTAATATTCTCTTGTATATATATATGCCACATTTCTTTATCCATTCATCTATTGAAGGGCATCTGGGTTAGTTCCACAATCTAGCTATTGTGAATTGAGCTGCTATAAACATTGATGTGGCTGTGTTACTGTAGTATGCTGACTTTAAGTCCTTTGGGCATCAACCGAGGACTGGGATAACTGGATCAAAAGGTGGTTCCATTCCAAGTTTTCTGAGGAATCTCCATATTGTTTCCAGAGTGGCTGCACCCATTTGCAATTCCACCAGCAATGTGTGAGTGTGCCTTTTTGATCTCTACTCTCTCTCTGTATACTTTTTCCATTTCCCTTCTTTCTTTTCCCTTTCACTTTGTCTCTGTCTTTCCTTCTTAATGTCTATACCATGAGCATTAGGCTCTAGCATCAGAAGTGAGATGCTAGCCTTATAGAGACATCTTAGCCAGCACCTATGATGCAGAAGATCAAACACATAATGACTGTATAAATAAATGCACAAATACTACATGAATATTTACTTTATTTGTATATCCTAATAATTCTGCTTCTCTGATTGAACCCCACAGAATCATCTCAAATGAAGTATCTTTTGCATATCTCTTTATTTTCTACAGCTTTTCCCTGTCTTCAGCAAATCAAGCAGGAACTATGATAGATAAGACGGATTGCCTCAAGTCATTCCATCCCATCCCTTCTTACAGCTTGACTTCTTGAGCAGTCAAGGTTGAAAGGCTGAAGTTTACACACTGCAGCCTGAAGCCTGAAGTGTGTCCATGGTGTCCAGCAGAGGTGCCCACCACAGGTTCACAAGGAGGAGAAGGCAGCCTGTTTCTGCAGGACATACAGAGGGAGAGGCTGGCTTTCCAAAGAAGCATGTGGTGGGCTCAAGCTGCAGGCGTTGCCAGGCAAGGGCCTGTTTGCTAGTGTGGATTTCAGCAGGCATGGACTCTGATGTGGCCTCCCTGCCTCGTGCCATGGTGAGAAAGCAGCTCCCTTGCCAAAGAAGTTGTGGTATTCCAGGGTCCTTCCTAAAGCTGAGCCCAAGTCTCCTCCTGCCACCCCACCAGCAGTCTTGCAGATCACCTAAATCCCTTCTGCTTAGGCCACCTGGGATGTCACCCTAAGGAATAGGTAGCCTGCTGGCATTAAAGGAACAATGAGGGTTTTTTGTCACAAAAACCTTTATACTGCAATCAACTAGCTCTGTGACTTGCAGGTCGTGACGTTTGAGTCTCTGGTTCCTCATGTGTAAAGTGAGAGTAATAACATCTGTCTTGAAAATGTTAGTAGAGTTTAAAGAGGCAATGTTTTTTGAAGAACAGAGTGCAGTCCTTAGCAAAAAGTTGATTGACAAATGTAATCCTTTCTGCTTCCCAGGCTCAGGCCTTCTTTTCCTCAGGGGAAACATTCTTTCCTCCTTTCCAGATTTCTTTTCTCAGATACTAATGTTGTATTTTTCTCAACTTTTTATTTTGGAAATTTTATGCCTACTGAAAAAGTGGAAGGATTGGTGTAACGAAAACCTATTCACCTAGATTCAGCCATAGCTAACATTTTGCATCATTTATTTTATCTTCTGATATATAGATAAGGGCAAATGCCCTTACCTGATATTTGACACTTATTCTCTGCTAAGATAATTAATTCCAAAATGCATCTCCAACAGCAATATTGTTCTTACTTTACTACAATGCCCTTTCTGGGTGTCTGTGATTCACATGGACATAATCCAGCTTCCCCAGTCCCTATAATGGCGGCCTTCTTGGAAGATTTCCCTGCACAGAGCTGCCAATCAAGGCTACACATCATATTGACTTGTTTTATCTTTTTAGTCTCCTTAACACTTGTTCATTGGAGAGCATCCCACAGGATGGACTTGGTAAGATTCAGCTTAGACATTTCTCCACTGGTGTTTTCCTCTCACTTCACCACACCTGGAGGCATGTGCCCCTCTCCCAATTCTGGTCATATTAATGATACCGTTGCATACCGGTGACGAGTTCTGCTTCCTCCAGTGTTGAAGTATAACCCCAGAGAAGCACGCCAAGGCAAGCATGTTAAGTAGGCTTTATTTAAAAGTAGTAATACAAACTTCTCCCAAGTGGAGGAAGGGGGCCATGGCTGATGTTCTGGAATCCCCAAGAAGTGAGCGCACCCTCCATCTTTTATAGGTTAGGGTCTTCTTTTGTTCTGCCCCTTCCTTTGACCCTTATCTCTCCTTCCTGCCCATATGGCAGTGGTGACACAGCAAAAAGGTGAGGTGCGAATGGCAGGGGAAAGGGCCACATGGAGATCCAGGTGGGGGACCTGGAGGCATTAATTAGCAACTCACTGCCTGCAGCTTTTGGGGAGGGGCAGTTGAGCAGGTAACCTTGGTGATCAGAGGGCTCTGGAGGCAATCACATTCCAGTCTCCCAGGGGCGTCTCCAACTTCCCAGACTTCATTCCTCAATTTGACCAGATTCCCTGATTTCTACACTAACTGCCTGTTAAGTCTGGCTTCATTACCTTTGGCATAGCTCATGGTTAAGGTGGGGGTTGCCCATTTCTCTGCCATTAACAAGGAAGAAGGACTTGGGTGGTTTGAGTCCAGTCACCCATTCTGTGTCACAGTTGTTTTTGTCCAGAGATTTAGTGTCTATGACAATCATTGCAGAAATTGTGGTTCTGTTCATGGTTGCAAACTCTTTTTCAAGGTTCTTGATTTTTATTACTTCAAACATTGTTTCTCATTTTCTCTCTTACCAGTTTTTTATTTTTTCATCTTTAAACTTTCCCTTTGTCTTGACAAGTTTGTTTCTGATTTTCTCAAGTCCTCCATTTCCACTTCTGTTCACACCTAGTGCCCTTGCTGCTCCCCGATGTCTTTCTTCCCTTTTAACATCAAATTTCATGTAAGAGAAACCAGTCTGCACCATCTGTTCCTCCCGTGTCCCATCCATGCCTCACTCATTCATTCTCTTACCGCTTTTCTGCTGTGCCCACACTTCCAAAGTGCCCGGTACCCTTTGAGGGACTATAACTCATGGAATAATTTTCCCTTCCACTTTTATTTTCACTTTAAGTTTTCTATGATGAGAAGGCATTTTGTACTGATAAAATATATATATATATACGTATGCACACATGAAATGTCATCCATTCTTCACTAACAAACTCTTCACACATTTTCCATTCAAACTTCCTCCTTCTCTTTGAGGTGTTTTCTACATATGTCCTTAAAAGCCTCCCCATTTCTGATGACCATGAAGATGCTCCACATGAACTCTCCTTTGTCTCTTGGTCTTCATGTTCATCTTTTTAAAATTAAATTTCTGTCCTTTTACCTCATTAAGCCCTGAAACCAGATGCTCACCTCTTCACGTGCTGGAGAATGTCTGTTTTCCCTACCCCACCTTCAGGAAGTCTTGGTCTGGTTTTATTCACAACTTGTGAGTGTTGGGCCAGAATCCTCTGCTGATGAGGTTTTTCTAACCAGATTTCCTTTGGGTTTGCTGTTTGTGTTTTCACCTTTGGTTTTGTGTCAACTGGGTGCACTCTTTCAAGTCTGCCACCTCTCCTGCCAAATATGGGATGCTGGAGAGGAGGGACCTGCTGGCTGCTGAGGAGAGCTTCCTGGAGGAAAGGACGATGAGCAGAGTACTGGGGTGTGAAGAGCAGTGATCCAGGTGGAGGAGGGGAAAGTCCTGGCTTAGCACAGAGCAGTGGGGGCAGAGGGCAGAGGGAGCAATCTGTAATGGCTGGGGGATGGGTGAGTCATCCCATACCCCTGGCTCAATGGGGTGAGGGATGGCTGGTAAGCAGAGAGGAGCTTCCAATGGCATGTGACAGGGACGGGACCCTGCCAGATGACCAGAAGAAGTAACACTGGTAGCAGGTGGAGAATTGCCACAGGGGTGAGACTGGAGGCAGACAGCATATTTATGCACCCAGGGAGAAATGAAGCCACATTTGACCAGAACAACAGTGTTGGAGACGTTACTTTCATCAAGTTGCACGGCTGACTATTTGAAAACAGGGTCATTTGATGAGCCATCTACTCTCTCGATGTTAGATATGCACATAGACCTACTTAGCTCACCCTGTCCTCTCTTGAGAAATTGAAACTTAAATTTCTGGAACCTTCCTAGGCACGAGCTGCCCCCAAATCCAAGTGCTTCAACCTTGTGCAACTCTGACCCATGCTAGGCATCTTGATTTTTGCTAAGATCTTTGTTCTCTAGTGTTTTTGACACTAGAATTAGTTGGGTAGGAACATCATATGGGATTTCATCAGAACTAGGATAGGTTTGCAACGAGGAGAGGTTGAAGCAGTTAGCTATGGGTGGACCAGTATGGCCAGGGCTCCGCTGGGTTGACCTCAACTCTTCCTCTCCTCTGACTCCCACTCCTGTATTTAATGAGGGTTCTTAACCACTGCAGCTCCCCTTCCCACCTTACCACTCCTCCAGGATTAAACTTGCTTATCTCATTTCTTAACTGTTTATCTCCTAAAACTCCTTCCCCTTCATCTCTTAATTTAGTCACTTGTTTTGCATAGAATTATTGAATGCTTACCATGGTTCTCAATATTCTGCCTCCAGAACATCAATCCAGGTACTTTGTGGTCTCACATCCGATGCACTCCCACCACATCCTTTCGTTTGGGTCGTCCTCATCTTCCTAAAGTCACACTTCATTCACATCACTGGTGACCAAAGCCTTCCAAGACTCCATAGCCCAACAGTAAGTTCTAACCTTCTCACTATGCTGTCCAAGCTCCTGAGAGCTCTCTTAGTGCTTTCAGGCTGCTCTAACAAAATGCCATGGGCTGGGTAACTTATAAACAATAGAAATTTATTCCTCACAGTTCTGGAAAGTGAGATTAGATATCTCTGAGGAACTGCTTCCTGTCTCACAGATGACAGGCACACTGAATCCTCACAGGGCAGAAAGAGAAGGCAAGTTCTCTGGGGTTTCTGATAAGGATGCTATTTCATTCATGGGGGTCTACCCTTATGACTTAGTCACCTTCTGGAGGCGCAGTGCCAATCATAATTCCCATGGAGGACACACAGTCCTCCATGCTTCAATCCTGAATGTTGAAATCTGACAAGATCAAAATCCCTAAAGCCTAAAATCTCCAGTATCTATAGTCCTGGAAGTCACAATCCAAACAACAACGACCAAAAAACCCCACAATTTTAGTAGGTTAGAATCTCAGAATTTGAAATTCTAAAAGCCCTAAACCCCTAATTCACAATTCCTATTGAAAAACAAGATTAAGTAAGATGGAAAAAGGCAAATTCTGGGAAAAGGATTAGTATGTTTTTCCAAATAACGCAGTCCCAGTACGAGAGAACCCGGCACCAGGTGCCAAGAGAGTGGAGAAAGAGGCAGACTGGTTTTGGCTCATGGATTGTGGAGAGTGCAATTTAGTAAGACTGGTGGATCGCTGTGATTCTGATCAGGAAAGGGGGCAAATGTGACGGCAAGGACAAAAGTGACTTCATCCAAGCTGTAGTATACCTGGACTACCTCCAGCTGATATCAAAGACTTTGGCACATTCCTGTATTGATGATGCCAGGGCCCAGAGGTAAAGCTCCACCTAGTTTTGTTAGTTTAGAGCATTCTGGGAAATGATGCAGGGGACATGAACACAGACTTCTCAGGGGCAGTCATGGTAGCTCTGGGTCAAAGATGGCTGTTGTCTCATCAACCTGAATCTGTGTGTGTGTTTTCATGTGAACCCAGGACAGATGGAACAAATGCCTGGAAACCTGGGGAAGCATAGTGTTACATTTATTTAGAGATTTGGTGCTTTACAGAAGAAAGCAAATTCCAATTGAATCCCTGAACTACAATGGTAGCTTGGAATTAGGTGTGAACCAGACTTCTAAAAAAGAATTTCAAGTCCTGTCCAAGAGTTTGGTTCTTCCATTCAGATAAACTTGTTTGATGGAAAATTCAGATGAGTATGTTAGCCACATAATATGGCAAGAAAGCAGACTTCAGTTTAAGAACACACGGGTTGTCTACACCAGCATTCCTTCCAGCTGATGAGATTCCAGGAGCCCTTAATGACATAAAGCCTTGTTGGCCTGAGGATACCAGTGAGGTGACTGACTGGTTTGAAAACACTTTCATGCATGAAAGATAGGAAGACCAATACTCAACAGTGTTGATGTTCATGCCATTATTGTTTCCACCAATTTTGGTTGGTATGTCACTGCCTGGGGGAATGGATTTCTGTATTTCTGTGTACCCAAGGCAACATGGAAGCATGGCCCAGAAAACAGGAAAATTTAGTGGGGAATGCTCATGTTAGTGTATATCAAATCATACAAGAATTTCAGAAAGAGCAGTGCAGTGCCACACAGAAAATGGACACGAACATGAATTTATTCTCTGAGGAGCACCATGCCTTAAAAGAAAAAGTCAGCAATTCATTAAATTGCAAGACTTCAGAATGCAGTTAATGATCATGAAAGTCAGTTTGTTCTTACCTTGGCACATTTGTCCAAAACTGCTTCCTGCAATGCACGTTGTTATGATTTTATTTTTTATTATTTCTTTTTAGTTATACATGAGAGTAGAATCCCTGGTGACATAATTATAAAAGCATGGAATATGGCTTGTTCTAAGTCAGTTCCCTGTACCCCTCACACCTTGCTCTCTTCCCGCTATTCTATTGATCTTTCTGCCATTGACCCATAGTTATTTTTTTAATTAATTTCTTGTGGTTGTACACAAGGTGAGATTCACTGTGGTGTAGTCATATATGTACATAGGAATGCTACGTCAGATGCATTCCACTATCTTTCCTTATCCCATCCCTCAACTCTTCCCTTCTCTCCCCTTTGTTTGCTCCACTGAACATCTTTTCTTGTGATGCCTCCCATTTATTGTGGATTAGCTTCCAGATAGCAGAGAGAACATTTGAACTTTGATTTTGGGGGACTAGTTTATTTCACTTAGCATGATTGCCTCCATATCCATTAATGACTCTGAAAGTTTGCTTTTTCCTCTGCAACTGCCCATGACCTCTCCCTGCAATGCACTTTTTATATATCATATTTTCTCTTTAGTTTTGTTTAGATTTATTTTTGTTTTTTATTTTTTCCTCTTTGTTTTTGTTCCTCTATTTTATCTGCACTATTTTAATAATTTGTCAGGCTCTATATTTCATCTTTGCATCATTTCCAACAGTAGGAATTTAAACTATATAAAGACATTGAAGGATTCTGATTTGTGCATTTTTTTTTTGCAAATTTAACTCTATGAAAGTGCATTATCACAACAGTGACTTGTGTGTAAGTACTCTATGCAAATGTGAAAATGTTGAAACTTTCTCAACAAATGGAGAGATGTCTTTCAGAAGTCTGTGCACAAAAGTATATACAGACGTATGACTGATAGACCTGCTCAAGTTCTTGTCTCTAAGAATGACTGCACATGTTTTGGTGACCCTTCGGGGTTTTGATGCATCTCATCGAGAACTTAAATTGTCCTTCATGGTATTTCACATGACCACTGTTATAAAACTGGGTGTACATAATTGTAAACCATAATGTTGCATTTACACATCTTACTTTTTTGCCTATTTCTCTCATAAATATGGTTCATTTACTTATAACACATACCCAAGTGACTATTATTAGTATACCTGAATGTTCATGCTAGCAAAAGTATGTATGCTTTTACTTATTATTGTCTACTTTATTCTGTAGCATAGTTTATGAAGTTTTTAGTCAAGTTTTTTAAGTATTGCCGTAACAAATCTTGAAAAGAGTAAGTATTTTTTTAAATTTTATTTTCCAGAATTATATTTTCAGGATTTTGATCTATTGGGACTTCAGATTTTAGTGATGTTTTACGTTAGGGATTTGATCTTCCTGGATTTAAACATTTGGGATTACAGCATTTTGGATTGTGTTTTGGGGGAATATGGTCCAAACTCCCAAAGGCCCCACCACCAAACATCGTCACCCAGAAGATGAGATATCTACTTATGGATTTAGGGGGAGATAGGCATCCACACAAATGCTTCCAGGGCCATTTCCTTCTCCTTTCAAACACAGGCTGCATTTGGCCCCATCTGAATGAGCTGCCATTTCCTAATGGTGATTTCCCACTTTTGCTCAGGTGCTATTTTCTGTCGGGGGTGTGCTGAGTTCAATTTTCTGCTTATCAAACCCTTCCTTCTTCATAGGTGAGTGAAAATCCTGCCTCTGTAAGGCCTTCCTGTCCTGGCCTCTCTACCTGGTCAGAGAGGATTCTCCATCTGCCCCTGCTCTAAACTCCTAAGCCAAGAGCTATGACTATCCAAGTGTTTCTCCTCACTCCTGCCACTCAGTCCCCCTGGCCTCATGCCCATCCTGGGCAGCCCCTGGTGGCCCAGGAGCATCCAATGCACTACGTGGAACAGTTTGACTTTCCGCTCCTGTCCCTTTCCTTCATGGGTGTTGTTGCCTAACACATACTTTGCACCTCCATTTTGCCCAGGACAGCCATGAGCAATCTAATTCTAAGCCCTGGGCAGGTACATGATGCATGAACAGCACCTCACACAGAGCACATAACAGGGATTCAAAAACCATGTGCTGGACAGTGAAATTCTTTGAACAAGAACCAAGATGAACTTGTCATATACTAAATTCTATTCTTCAGTGAATTTATAAAAAATTGATTAATAATTCATGATTAGCCATTCCAAGTCCCACTTCACAGATTCAGCTCAATTTTAGTAGGGGCATATCAGAAGCATCGGAAAATATGTTAAAATATCAGCCACGTGTTCAGTTAGGACTCAAAGTGATATCGAATGTCCCATTTTTCACACTCAGTCTAAGGATCCTCTAGCTCTTGTGATCAAGTGGCATCAAGCCTTTGTACTATGGTCCACATTCCCAGAGTTGTTTATGAGGTTAACTGGAAATATTGCACTGCGAGGACTTCAATTCTGGAAGCTTCTGGGGATTTATCAAGAGGCAGAGTTTAGAAACTGTTGAATGTCTCCATGAATGCATGGATCCATTGCACCTCACAGGCAAAGAACACAGCTCTCCATTTGCTTGCCAGGAACTCTGAGTTAGTTCAGCAGTCATTCATTAGGATCTTGCTGCTGCAGGATCCAGTCCACGGTCAGGCTGTAAGAATGCCAAGTGCGTGCCTGTCCCATAACCTGGCTGCCTCCTGACATGATAGCCACAACCAGAATTCTGGTCTTTCTGAATATACTTTTCTATGAATATCCCTGGAGACTGGGCCTTGAAGCAGCCACCTGTCTTCCCAGGAGTGGCCTGACTGTTCCCGTCCACGCCATCAAAATCAGAATGATTTTTAAAGCTACATTAATATTTTCTGCCTTTACATTAATATATATATTATATAAATACATTATATATATATATATATTTATGTATAAATATTATCACAAAACTTTTCTCCGGTAAACACAATAGCTTCAGGCAGGTTTTAGCAAACACAAGTTAAAAAGTGTTTATGCCGTTTCCTGCACCCTTGATGAATCCACAGGCCATGGACACCCCTGTGGAAATGCCATTAAGGATGCGAGAGGGGGGTGGGGAGGCTGTGAGCCACAGGCCTCTGCTAATTGCTGTCCTCTTGATTTTATTTTCTCTAAACTTGAAATCAGGATGACAACTCACAGGAAAAATCAAAAGGTGGTTTCCATTTGTAACCTTTACATAAGAAGGATCTTAATGTGCAGGAAGTTTTAGGAAAACTGTAATTAAGGAGGCCTGGCCTTGGAAAGAAAGAGAGAAATAAAGAGAGCCGTCAGTGGTTAAAATGTCAAGCATGCGGCTTCTGCAGTGAAACAGGCTTTTGTGTCTTAAAGACTCGCTCTGTAATTAAGAGGCTGGGTGTCAGCTGAGACTGCTGCATTGAGCAACTGCAGGTCCTTACCGCCCTTCTCCATAACGTCTCAAGGAAGCTAATCATATTAAGAGTAATAATAGTAATAGAGTTAGGAGAGACACCAACAGATCAGGATAAACAGCGCCTAGCTCCTTCTTCCTACTTGGCACTGTCTCTCTTTTCTTCTCCTTCTTGGCTCTGAGTTGTAATTTGGGACTCAGCCCCACATTTCACGGAGGCGATGATCGGTCATTGTCCAGCAGGAGTGGCTCTGGGCAGCTGCCCTGCATTTGCTCTGCCAGCCACTCCTTGAGGAGTGGAACCATTGCATTGAAGCATTTGATCATTCCCACTAGCTCTTTCATTTGCAAAAGGAACAGGGGAAAACAGAATGCAAAGCTATCTTGGAGCATGAGGCAGGCGCTGGCAGTGGAATAGGGAATCAAGAAGCCCCCCGCAGGGTTGCGCAGCAGGAGGGGCGGCAGACTTCCTGTGGGCGAGCGGGCTGGCATGCAGAGACATATTGATCCTCAGTGGTCTGTCTCATAGGCAAGTGGTAATGGTCTGCATATTAACATGCAGCCTGAGCACTGCTGCCAATGGACAGCAGCATTTGGTCCTGGAATCTGAGAGTAAGTGTTAGTGTCTAGTTAAGATAAAGAAAACTACATTGGATCCAATATTACTGAGCAAGAATTGTAGGAGTAAAGTTACTGACAATTACTTCCACCTAATTACAATAGACTGAAATCCATTACAATTAAACCCAAAATCTATATAGACTGGTTTCCACTGGTTAATGTCAATGTCCCAAAGTATGGGCAAAATTAAAGAAAAAAAATCTTTTTGCATTTTCTTTTGAGAAAATTTGCTGTGTTCAGGTCAAGTCTTGATTGTATCTTAATGTATTTCAAATACAAAAAAAAGGAGAGAATATTAAGTAAGTTCCTTGAATTTATACAGACTTTCTCCTGTAACTCACATTATCTATCTTCCTGAAAAATGAGGTTTGTGTTTTCTAGTTATCGATGTAATTGACCATGTTGGTGGCAAGATTACATGGTTCAACAGAATTTCAACAACTCAAAATAATTCATTAGTCCATGTACCAAATACTTACCTTCTAGACCCAAATAGCCCTCCCATAGGTTTTAATTGGTGTGTCTTATAGTCTGGGTGGCACAGCTAAATATCCACTGGGGAACAAAGACTTGCTTGTGAGACATTCAAACTGTTCTAATAAAAGATGGGCTGACAGTGGCAAGGGGCATACTTTTAACAAGTTTTTCTTTTGACAGCTGTAGGCTTGGCATTTCATATTTGTTTGTAACTGAAAATAAAAGCAAGTTCCTTGAGGCGAGTTCATGTACATTAAATCTAATCTTCTAGTTTATGCCATATCATCCCTCCAAGTAATTACTAATTAAGGATGACATCAAAACAGGGTTACGGTGCTTAGGTCACTAATAATTCTAGATTATACTGAAGGAAAAGGCTAAGGAGTAAAGGTTAAAAGCAGAGAGAGTCCAGGATGGCAGGTGCTTATTGTGTAGGCAGAAATCAGAGTTCCGGAGGAAAGGTGAAGGCAGGACACAGAGCCACTGTGAGACCCTACAGGGCAGACCACCTGCTGGAACCTGTTGTGCCATCATTCCTCCACGCCAGAGATGGGGACTCGATGGCCAGGTGAAGAAGCCAACAGTGAGTGAATCTGGCAAGACCCCAGCCAAGAAGCAAATCAGGACCGAGGACAGAGGTTGATGGGTGGTGGGGAATGGACATGGGTACTCCTGGAGAAAACCCCTGGGCAGCTTTAAAAACTCATAGCTGCTTCAGTGACAGGAACCTCCCTGGCCTATTGGCTTGTTCACTTCTATACAGTTGCAGTGTTTCGTTGAAGTCTTAAATCACCGTTTTGCACTACTAGATATTTCTGTGCCTGAATGATTATCTTTGTGTGTGCCTGTATGTTGGTGTGATGGGTGAGTCAGACACAAAACACACACACACACACACACACACACGCACGCACAGGCAAAATAGAAATAAAAAGAGAACACCATGAGTCAAAGATACTATCTTTAATCAAGGATGTCATTTAGAATGGTTGGTTAAAAGGAAACTTTAAATATTTTTCTTAAAATGCAGTACTCTGGTTCAGATCTGGAATGTCCCCCAAAGACTCCTGTGCTGAAGCCTTGGTCACCAAAGCAGCAGTGTTCATAGATCGGGCTTTTGGAAAGTGATTGGATTGGTGGGCTCTGACCCATTGAAGAATTACATAATTTGAAACTTTGAAATGACTATTGTGAGGTGGTGGAGCATCAGGTGAGACTAGTTGGAGGAAGTAAGTCATGGGGGTGAGGGAACATGTCCTAAGACCCCATTTCTGATCCCTAGCCCCTTCCTCTCCCTATCTCCCCACGACCACCTCTTGGTGGCCATGATCTGAACAGCTTTTCTCTGCCAAGCTCTTCTGTCTCACCTCAGGCCCGAAACAATGGAGCCAGCCTACCATGGACTAAAACTGCTAAAATCATGAGCCAAAATAAATCTTTCCTCCCTTAAGTTGATTTTCTCCTGTATTTTTGTTGGAGCAATGTAAAATTGACACATGCAGTATTGATAACATCTGCTTAACATCAATCTAATATTTATAGTGCAGTTGTTGAGACCCTACTATGTAGAAAACCATAATTGCTAGGAATTGAACCCCCAAAGGTCCATAGTTCACTGGTGGCCACTGAAAGCTTTGCATGCATTTTCCAGTTTAAGAATCTCTGTGCTGTTCTATCCTGTGACCACTATGAGGGCAAAGCTCAGGCTTAAATGACATTTTTTTTATTTCACCATTTTAGACTCAAATCACTAATCTAAGGAAGCAGTTTACAAACTGTGTTCCAGCTCTCAGGGGTTCTAAGGTGGTGGCCTTGGACTTGCATGTATGGAGAAAGGGGGCAGGTGAGGTGCACAGGGAGAGTAATAGGTCCTCGGTCCCCTGCTTTAATTTGTTCATCTAATTTAGATATTATGCTTCTTAGTATGATTTATTTAAAAAAAGAGTTTTAAGGTTTCAATGAAACATTTAGCCATTGTTTTTTTCTTATACCTATTTTCTGATCAGGATATTACTCAGGTCCATTTCATTTTATCTTAGGGGAGATTTTTAATAATCTGATAAATTTTATGTGAATCTTCCATTAAATTGATCATAGTTCCCTGGGAGACATCCAGAGTTAGTTTATTTGAGGTTCAAAAGACAAGTTACTTAAATAAAATTCATGTTATTATTTTCACGCATATCCTGTAAAGAGAATCAATCTAAGCAAGAGGTGGTGGTGATTTGAAGGAAACATTCCTCTGAACATCTCTGATGCACAAGAGAAAAATTCACACACACACACATGCACATACACACACCCTTTTTCATAACTATACCTAAATATCAAATCCAACCAGTTTAAAATAAGAGCAGATGATATAAAACGTGATTCAATACATATCACGGACACTATATTCCTTCCTGCTATATGTGATTGTGTTTAAAAGACATTTAGGAGGAAATGATAGAAGAAATAAATTGAAGATGGAAAACAAAGGGTGAGAAAGAAAGGAGAGAGAAAAGGAAGTGAAGAAAACAAAGACTCAGAAAGTTTGAAGATGAATGTTATTTTCAATATCCTGCTGCTCACTTGGGCATTGACTCTGGAGTAACTTATCTATTATCATGGAACTTTGACAGGCTGATTAATCACCATCTAACAAGACTCCTCAACTTCTTTCATAAGCTTTGAGAGGTTCTGCTCTGAATAGTATGGCCAGAGCAGCCCCGTTGGGAGGAGCAGTGCATTCTTGGAGGCTGCTTGGATGAACTATGCTACTCTGTACCAGAGAAGATGGAAATAGGGATGAGTTCTAATATCCGAGAGGGAATGGTTATGTTTTTAGAAAAGACACAGCTTATTACAATGTGGACTTTCAATTATTCCAAACAGGTTATCTATAGTATTGTGTACTAGAAAAGTTTATTTTCTCAGTAGTTGACATTTTACTGGCTTAGTGTTTAAGTATCTACAGCAAATCCTCTCAATTTAGTCTCACTCTCCATTCATTTTGAATTAACCTACCAACTATTTATTTTCTAGATTATGGCAAATGGTCCACCATTGCTCATGATCACAAAGATGCTGTGGTCTCTGTCAGCCCAGAACTCATTATCTTCCCTAGGTTTTTCTCTAGTTCAATAGAGGTTATCTCTGGGTATTTTCCAGTTTTCTCTGGGTCTTCATGGCCACTCCACCTGAAAATAACATCAATGATGATATACATAGACCAATGAAATTTAATTATTCCATAATATATTGCATGGGGAAGACCACTGGAAATCATGGGGCTCTCCAAGGTGAGTGGGAAGAAGGTTTACAGAACACTGACAGGGCCCAGTAGAAAGGAAAAACAATAAAAACTTTAAAAAGTAGACATGACTCAATATGCTTGCTGGTTTTAGCGAAAACATGAAGGCAAAGATTGGACTGTGATTCCAAATATCTAAGAATGTTTAGAAGAAGTTCGGAGCTATCATACCATCCGAAAGACCATACCACCTTCTTGAATTTGCTGGTAAATGTATGGCATTGGAGAATATCAAGCTAAGTGAAAGAAGCCACCCCGCCCCCAAAATAAGGGCAGAATGTTTTCTCTGATATGCGGAAGCTAATTCAAAATAGGTGGGGAGGGGGGTTAGGGAAGAATAGAGTTACTTTATATTAGGTAGAGGGGAGTGAAGGGAGATGAAGGGGTCTGGGGATAGGGAGGATAGTAGAGTGAAACAGACATTATTACCTCATATACATATATGACTGCGTGACTGACGTGATCCTACAATATGTATAATCAGAAAAATGAGAGATTACAGTCTAGTTATGTATGATCTATCAAAATGTATGAATGCATTCCACTGTCATGCACAACTAATTAGAGCAAATATAATTTTTAAAAAATTTTAAAAGTCACACTGGGACTTAGGTGGCAGCAGTTTCCACATATCCCTTCCATCTTTGCTGTTTTCATCATTTAGCATTGTGCACAACTCTTTCCAGACAAAGCAGTGCAAGGGGCTCAGAACTCTGCCAAAGCAGTGTTTTTGATGACTGCAAAGCAATTGGGATTAGGAGAATTTGATTTCTGAAAAAGTCACCAGCACTGAGTGTCATTATGCTTCTCTATATGTGTTAGCATGCATGTCCAGAGCTGAGATTAGACTCTCAGTGCCTTTTCTGACTGATGTTTGTTGTTTCTATTGTTTCTGCCCTCATCTCTCTTCTTCTGTATCAGAGATACTCATTTAACTCTTGCTCCAAGTTTAGTTGGGGTTAATTCCAATTCGTTTCTGAGACTTGGCATGTAACCCAACCCATTCTCTTGGGCATAGGTCATAACCCACTGCAATTTGACGAAATTCCAGAGTTTTTGCCAGAACAATTAGTGGACAGGCATTCTCTCTGGAATCTGCCAAGGATCAGTCTGAACCTCCTGGCTGCCATCTTTCAACTAAAGAAAATCCAACCAAACAACTAATCAACACAAAAGAAAGAGATGGAAAGATCAAGCCTGATAATAGCATTTGAGGCTCAAGATTCAGTCATGACTGAAAACTATTCTAATCCTAGACTTGGGGAACTTCTGAGTCAACCCTTCCAGGTTTTTCTTTTGTTCCCCTTTTATATACTTTTACCAGTGAATGGGATTTTTATCATTTGATATTATCAATTAATAGAGTATTTAAAAGAAATATTATTGCTTTCAAAAATGTGTTTTTAAATATTAGGATAGCTAAAGTGATCTACAAATCAAGTTAGTAGACAAGACCAGAGTAGATATATTGTCCTCACATACTTTGAAGAATGTTATTTAGAAGAGGGAGAAGGCATCCTGGGGCGGGGAGCCTAAGGCATGTCCTCATTTCACCAGGGGTACTTAGGAAGGGTTTGGTGTTTACTGACAGTAGCCTTTGCAGGTTAGCACTGAAGTCCAGCAGGCTCTAGGGGATTTTGAACACTAAGACTTTGACTCAATGATTAAGTAGGGATTTCCTTGTGATTCTTTATGTGTAAACTCTAATTCACCCAATAATCAACCAGGAAGGCATTCAGAGAGAACTCAGACTCACTTCTCAGAGGCAGGGGTGGGCTGGAGGAGAAAAAGGGTTAAGTTGAGATAAGACCAAATTTTGTACTGGAGTGCTGCCATTGATCTAGAAGATATTGGAAGTCATTTCCATCCAAATCCAATTCTTCCTTGGCTTAAAATCATTCAGACAGGTCCACATACCTGACACACAAGCTGTTGCATGCTAGAGTCATAGACTGTGCTTGCTGAGAATACCACAAAAATGTGAGCAACTATTCAATGCAAGGTAATGTTGGAGAGTATATTTTTTAAGAAGAAAACATTTTGGATGAATAGCCTTTTACCCAGATTGGATAAAATTGCCAAAATCAAATTTAATTATTGGTTACCAGCTTCTAGTGGGTGCTAAAAGTTGTTGGCTGAGAGATTGACCAGTTGTGTCTGGAACAGTCTCAAAATGTGTTAGTCATGAAAATATGATGGATTTATTACTTAAGTGGGTGGTAGGACATCTGGAATTATTTCCATAATAAGTAATAATTGTGACAGCAAAACATTGATTTAATTGTTCTAGCCTCTGGTGCTCACTACTTAATTGACTAGTGGTTAGGATTTGAAATAGATATAACACCAAACATTCTTTTGAATAAATATTTGTAGATGAGTTATATCAATAGTGTGTAAGTGAATCTCGATTTTTGCAAGGTTATCTCAGAAGGGCATTGAGGGCATGGAGGGCAGTTTCCCAGGTCCACCCCATCTCCTCAGTGTAGGTACAGAGACATGGTGCTCACCTGACCTTCTGAGATCACATAACTAATAGATGTCAATCAACCTTTAAGGCCAGTTCCCAACAGCATAGAGCTTATTTTTTTCCTCACTGCTGTAAAAATCCTTGAGTCTTTGAGGGTGCTCTGGAAGCCCAATCTGTCTTTTCCACTTACCTTTTGCTTGACTTAGTAATAATGGTTAATATAATTTATAGGGTGCTGTCATAGCACGATTGGGTTGCCAAAGTGACATACCACAGATGGTTTGGATTAACCAGCAGAGAGTCATTGTCTGCCTCACTGTCTGGAGACTGGACATCCTTGATCTAGATGCGCTCAGAGTTGGTTCTGGTTCTCTCTCCTTTGGCTGCAGACAACTATTGTCTCATTCTATCTTCATGCACCTTTTCTGTGTGTGTGCAAAGAAAGACAGAGATCGCTGTGCTTCTTCCTTTTTCTATAAGAGCGCTAGTTCTTTCAGAGTGGGGCCCCACCCTTCTAACTCAATTCACCTTAGTTTCCCCCTGAGCTACCTATCTCCCAATGCTCTCCCATTTGGACTTATGGTTTCTACATATGAAATTTGGGGGTAGGCAATTCAGTCCATTATAAACATGTATGTATGTGTTCCACACACTTCTCTTCATATTTTAATTTACTAAGTTATACACTGCTCAGTATATTACTAACTTATTGATTGTTAATTACTAATTGAATTGTCACTGTATCCATTATGGTGCCCATTTTATGGAAGGGGATACTAGGACATAGAGCACTCTAATTACTTGTGATGATCTATAGAATATGAAGCCAGGCTCTGAGTTCTGGCAGCCCAGTTCTGGAGTCTGTGTGTTCATCCCCTGACCATATGATGCCCCTTTACTTCTCTTCCGTAGCACAGGATACTACCAGAGAACCTAGTGCTGGCTTTCTATCCTCTGTGAATTTGTCAGACTCCAATGGAACTTAGTTTCCTAAAATGAGATCTCATTGGGTTAAAGGTTATAGTTCATCCATCAGTGGCCCCATTCCCTTTTCATTGTAGGGTCAACAGTAGATGGAGTGTCAGTCCCTAATGTTGCATGGAAAGCCCTGCCCATAGTCTCTCAGGCTTCTCTGTTTCCCTCACCAGCCACACACATGTCCAGCTCCTCCCCAGATGCAGCTGCACATGCTGAACTTGGACTACTCTCTGAGTGTGCACCATTCTGCTTCACTCATTGTAAATGTCCTCCTCCCCTTTCCTATGAAGCAAAGTGCAATGTCTTCCTGGACAGTTCTCCAGCAGACTCAGAGCATAAATAACACGGTGCCTGTCATTTCCCACACACCCTTCTCTCCATACCTGAACTGTGAGGTCTTGCTGCCTGCATGGTTATGATTTGTTTACGGGTTATTCATCATCTTTTCCCCAGTAGACAGAGTTTTCTTGGAGGGCAAAGGCTGTGTATGTGTTATTTTTGAATGCCTAGTTCCTAAATCAAGCTGGAATATACTTGACAGTCAGTATTCGTTGAATGAATGGTCACTCAAGTATTATGGTCTATGTCAAGTGCTTTTTTGTAGACAACCTGAGGAAAGCCAATTAGAATTCAATTTTGTTGACATCTTCCTATTAGCCATTAGTGGGAATAGATGTCATCTATACTGAGATCCCCAAGTGGAATGTAGATCGCTCCTTCTTTCCATGGAGTTAGAATATCACTGATAAACAGGACTCTAATCAAGAATTCACACATTTTAAAAACTGAGAATAGCTACCTTATTTTTCTAAAAATATTGCTCCTTTAAATAAAGACCACCTTTAGAATACATTTATTCTATGATTTTTCTTAGAATTTATTGTGACTTTTGTACACAAATGCCACAGGTTTATAATTCAGTATTGTCACAGAAATTGTTATATTCAATTGCAGGCCACACTCACACACAGAAAACCAAAGTCTCTGTCTATGGCATGTGCAATTGACAAACCTCCCCTCTGCAGTCAATTCTCGTTGCAAATGGAGGCTGAGTAACTCCTCATAGTTTTCGAGGCATTCTCACCCGCTTTTTATTTGATTCTCATAGAAATTTTGTGAGGCTTTTGGCCAGATGGGGTTTTTCTTCCATTTTGGCCATAAAGAAACAGATATCTTTAAGAAATTCATTAATCGCATGTGACATAGACACAGATTTCAGTTTTCTGTATACGAATGTGACCTGCCATTGAGTATTATTATTTCTTTTATGAAACCATGGCATAATCCTGTAGTATTTGTATTCCAGAAGTTGAATTAAATTCTAATAAAATTAACGGATGAAATGTATTCTAAGACAAACCCCTTTAGAGTTTATAGATGATGGAGTTAGGGACAAAATCCAATCTTTGGGCCCTATCCATTTTCATTTCCTCTACCCATTTCTGCCCTCAATCATGTACGGGATTTGTAAAGCAGATTATAAAATTGTCCTTGCTTTAGAAATATTTTAAGCTGTTAGAGATAAAAATTATGTGCAGAAATGCATGAATTCAGAATGATCAAAAGTAATTGGCTAAATTGTTAATGATGTGAATCAAAGTAACTCACTTATTGAGAAAATAGATGCTTAAAATCAATTTTAATTAAATAAAGTCATTGATGTAAATAAGAATTTTGAACTGTTTACCATCACTTTAAGTAGGAAGCAAACGTTAGCTGATGACGCCTTCATGTCTTCATTTGTTCATTCATCGAACTTTGGTGAACAAGGAACAGTAGCATTTCCCAGAAAGAAATACTTCCGTTTCCAGTGCATCAATATCTGCCCACATATGAAAGTACGACAATGTTGTTCCTAGACTATGAGGCAGTAAAGGTGAGGAGTCCACATCATTTGCAAGCAAGAGCAGCTTTAGTTCAGGAGTCCAATTCAAATGAATTCAAAGGAAAGAAAAGTCCCCCCAGCAGAAGGCCAAGTGGGGTGGGATGAAAGCCAGCCACTGGCTGGCTTCCTTGCCTATTTGCATCATTGTTTGCCTAATATATCTCCTTCTAGACCAGGAACTGCTGGAACATAGCAAATGTAACACCCCAAGCTTCACAGTGCCTGGCACAAATAAAGACACATGGCAAATGTTGTCAGCTAAATCACTCACCTCCTGATTGAAATGCACACTTGCCTCCACAGAAGTCCACCAGGCATGTGGGCCTATGAACTGCGAACTGTACATCAACGGCCACACCAAGGGCTTCGTGAGCCATTTTGTTTTATTTCAAAACAGGTCCATGCAGATAGGATGAACCCTGAGGGAGGTAGGAAGATCTGCACTGTGCTCCCCTACCAGGAAGGAACTTCCTTGGAAGATGTTGAGGTGCCTTACTAAGAGCCACAAAACACCTCTGGTTCCTGGTGCTGGAACACAAAACTCATGATTCTGGAGCAAGGAGCTCAGACTCTCAGAACAGAAGTGGCTGCCATTGCCTCCATAAAGACAGGGGACACTTGTCTCACCACAGCAGAAAGAAGTGGTAGCAAATCATTGGGTCAATTTGGAGTCTTACCCTTCTCGTCATCCAAGACGAGAATGCAAAGCTTTCAGGGTTTATCAGCAATGCACTATGTTTCCTGCAAACCCAAGTATTTTGTCTACAAAAAGAATAAAGAGTGAGGTGACTTTTTTTTGCAGCTGTGGAGATGATCAGGACAGCAGCCCAAGAGCTTTTCATTACTCAATCCTAAGTCATTCGGATAAATGCTTCGTTTCACTGCCCCGTGGAGACTCGACCCAATGGATGTTGGCAGCAGATCTGCTGTCCTTATGCCCACTGTCCTTTCTGCCAAAGTCAGATTTGGGGTCCAAATGGCTTATGTATTTATATCTGGGGGTAATGTTTTACATAATTAATAAAACTTACTTTCAGTTGAGAAGACAGCAAGTAGATGAGGGGCAAGAAGATGAATTGTGGCCAGCTCTTCATCATGCCGACTGCTTGGCTGCAGGAAGATTAAAGCCTGCTTTGGAAGGCTGCGTGAGGTCAGAATATTCTGTAGAGACGTTTCGATGTTTTCTTAAAACTGAAGATAAATATTCACAAGAGGCAAGGGTGATAAGAAATGTCATAGCAACCTTTGTCTTCAAGGGAGTTGCAAAACAAGCCAGAGAGACCAATAATTCTCTCAAATGATGAATAAAAAGACTTTTTGTCTCATTTAAAAACAGCTTCCTGAATCACACAGAGATTTGAGCTCCAAGGAGGCTCTGACAGATTAGAAAACTTCGAGCTTATCCACAAGTGACAGAACCCACAGAATGTGACCAAGAAAGGCTCAGGTAGATAAATATCTCTCCAGAGGTCATCATCAAACCACTGAATGTATTTTCGTGATTTTCATAAAATAATCAGGCAAAGGCAGTTCACTCATCACAATGGCAAATTTGAGTGACTAGGAATCTGATTACCTTTGTGACCTCGCGACATGAGTAAGAAATTCATCACACTTCTCAGGTACTTATTTTATTATTAAAATCATAGTGTCTAAAGATATGTTTGTGCGGTTTTAGTGAGATGGATTAGGAGTCAAATCCTTCCTTTTAATAACATATTTCAACATAACAGGCTTATGGAAAGTCTGTTAAATACGAAGCACTAGAGCTCCCTCACATTCTCTCATTTAATCACATCACATTTAACATTCTACAAGTGCCCCTGATTCTGCTGTAATAACAACTTCCAACAGAAAGGGACTAAAGGGGCTAAACAAATTCAAAGACATAAAATTCCAGACAGCTGTTGCTGTTCATCTCTGGCTTACGGGGGTGTCATTGCTTTGCTCTACTGATCGCCCACATTTTCTCACTACCCAATAGCTGGATGCTCCTTGCAGTTGTGATTCAGTGTGTCTGGGTGCTAAGTCCTCCTTCACAGGCACCCGTCAGAGCTCCCTTCTGTTATTCTGCCTGCCTCACCCACCCTGCCTGACAAATGGGGCTCTTCAGAGGAATGTTGAGACATGCCCTGGCCACCGAATCTCTTTCCCATTTACAACAAATGATTCTAGAGTGCTTGCATGCAAACAGACTTTATCTTCCATAAAGTAAGTACACTCTATATAGACACAGAGTGGTATTTGGCAGATTGATGACTGGTTGTGGACACCCTTGCTTTAGGTCAGATATCTTTGTCCAGAATTCATTTCATTCTTCGCCCAGTGGCCACTGAAGCTTTCTGCATCAGAAAACTCAATCATGAACATCAGGCTGATAGGTTTCTTGGGTACTGACATCCTTTTCTGACTAAATAAAGAGCGTGAACACATACACACACACACACACACTCACACACACAAAAGTCAGCTTTCAGGAGAAGAACCCAAACTTACCCCATCCCTTTTGTTGATTTGGATTTTGTAACAGGATAGGTGGGTATTGTAGTATTATGAACTTAGTCTTGATTTACTCTTTCTCCTTTTGTTTTTCTTTTTCATAAATAAGCATGTGGAAAATATTGGTCTGATTTCTGAGAAGTTTCTTAGAAGCTCAAATTGTCTTGGAATGCTATAGTCGTCCACAAGTCCTCAAATCAAATTCCAGAATTACTGCTGAATTTGTCCTAGGACTTCCTACAAAACTGTGGTAGTTCTTACAAAGTTTGGGTTAGTAACACTCCAATTTTCTTTCTAAGCATGAAACCTACGATCTTTTTTTTTAAATGGAGGTTAATGGATGCCCCTATCAAACTTCACAATTCAATAAAGTATTGTATTTCTATCTTTGCTTAAAGAGAGGGTATGATCTCTGCAAGGCTGTTTGTTCATTGGGAAAACACCCCTTGAAAGAAAATAAGCTACTTCATCATTTCATTTGATGGAAACATGTTCTATCTTTTTTCTTTCCTTTGATCTCTGTTTTGTTCTTTTAAAGTAGATATTCATAAAAGGCGGGTGATACAAGAAGAAAATAGAGAACAACTAATTGCAGGCTTATTGCATACATTTTCTCATAATGTACTCAACAGCCTTTGGAGATAAGCAAGATGAAAATGTGCAAACAGATAAGGAAGCAGACTCTCAGACAAGTTCAATAATTTCCAAGTTTACACAACTAACAATTGGCTAAGCCAAGATTCAAGGCTTGCAGGATTTCAAATCTTTGTTCCTACTTTTACTCCATTAAGTTGACTCAAATATGAAGAAAGTGTGACATATTGTTGTTTTAGAATGCAACACCTATTAGCATTTCATTTTTTCTGATGCATGACTTTTGATGCATTTCATACACAAGTATAACCTGGTCCACTTTGTGTTACATCTTTACAAACATTTCAATTATTATAACTGCTCTCTTAGCATTTTAATATTTGTGGACTAGTTCATGAAAATTATACCTAGGTTAATGAATTATTTAAATTCTCCCAAATTGTTGAAAATTGGGTAATTTGTAATTATCACCTTTTAAAAGCCAGTATGTCTGGTGAACTTTGCTATAACCAGCTAGGCTTGGCTCCAGTCTATAAAGTAGTTTCAGGCTCCTTTCATTTAATAGTTGGGGCTTGTTCTTCTCATATCAATTCAGAAGTACAAGTGGACAAATCAACAAGTGTAAAATCATAGGAGCACATTTAGAGCCTCTGCAAGTATTTTTGTCCATGTTTTTGCATTGGCCAGACCAAGATGTAGAGCCAAATGTGAAGCCAATGAGACAGAGGTATACATTTTATGTTTCCTCTTCCTGTTGAGAAATCTGCCGACATGTGTAACCCTACTGCTAGGGGACCAGATGAATGGAAGCGCCAATCATCTACAAACATGTTCAGAGTGGTAAGGTAATGGGAGAAGAATATACTTTTAGAAACAGTAGTAAGAGTCAAGTTGATGCCAATGTTGGATTAGGTGGATAATAATAGAGATCTAGAAAAATAGATCTGAGAGCTTTTCATAAAGTGTATCAGTTGGTGTCCTGGCAGAAAACAGATGGTCCTTTTGGTACCGACAGAAGGGTTAATTGGCTAGCCTAATGAAAAGAATATGTACAGTAGCAGAGGAAGTGTTGAGAAGAACCGACAGGGGATAGTGAAGCAGCTCAAACAAGCAGGAGTAGATCTGACTCCTTGGTCTGCAGTGTGCTTTGCCAGTACCCACCTGTGGCCACAGCTGTGAAGCAGGGTCTGCCACTACTACAGAGTCACAGATGATCTCGGCATCAGGGCATCTCCCCTTCCATGACATGAATAACCAAGAATGCCGCTGGAAATATCATCCACTAACCAAAACCACTCTGGCTGTGATATAGCAGCCATCACCTTCTGGCTGAAGGAGAGACATTGTTATGATCTATCTGGAAGCCAGGCCCATGGGTTTCCAACTCTGAGAACTCCCTGTGTGCCGGTAACAAGTGTTGTGTGAGATAGCACAAGCCATGGAAGCAGGCCTCATGGGAATCTGAGCAAAGCCATAGATCAGGTCCCATGAGAGTCTGCCTTGGATTACCCTGCTCTGCCCCGTACCTACTCAGAGCCAGTCTCACATGTACACTTATCATTTTATAATAAAATGTGATCTGAATATACAAAACCAAATTTTGTGGTTCTGTAGGTCATATCAACCTGAGTTTATACAAATCGTGTCACCTGATACTGTTGTCCCATGGTTAGATAGCAGTCTCTACCAGGGTTGGGGAGCAAAACAGGGGCCATTTTTCAAATATAGGATGCTGTCATTGGTAGCAGGCTTTGTCTGTCTCAAAACCTCTAGGTTTGTTTTCAATTCTTCTATTGCAGTTTTCCAGAGCTTGCAAATCTCTTGCGAGGTCTCAGTAATACTGAGTTAACTGGACAGTAAGGTCCTGGGAGAATGACTGTTTTGACCATAGCTTGATCTGTGGTGAACTGTTGCTTTCTTCACCTTCTTCTCAAAGCTGACTGGTGGGATACCTGGGAAATAGGACAGGAGAGAAAAATGTGCCAAAATCTAGAGATCTTCAGGGGCCTCTAACTGACCTTTTACTTTGGAGGATACTTCCCCACATTCCAGACATCTGGACCCCTAGGGGCTTCCCCAATGTGACAGATACCTGAATATCCATAGCAATTATCTTCTCGTCTGGCAATTAGGTTGCTTGGAAACACCTCCTCAAGTCCATTTAGCACAAAGCTACCAGTATAATAAACTAGCATGCAACTCTATGGGACACCTACATAATCAAGATTCCTCTAGACTATATTTCATCAAAAAGGAAGAAGTTGGGCATAACCCTATGACAAGGCAATCAGGTTGACTGCTTCCCTGGAAGATGAAGGTGAACTGTATCTGATTATCTTTATTGATAGGCATTACAAAGACAGCATTTACTCAATCTTTGGTAGCATGGTGCACATCAGCAGCCAGTGGCTATGTTGATTTATTCCAACGAAGGAACCACATCTGGCTCAGCAGCTGTGATTGTTATCACTGCTGATTAAGTTTGTGATAATCCAAGTCATTCTGTAAAATCCATCTGGCTTTTCTGCCAACCAAGCAAGGAAGTTAAATGGGGATGTGATAGAAATCCCCACCTCTGCACCTTGAGGTCTTGATGGAACACTAAACTCTGCTACTGCCCCAGACAAGTTCACTTACTATTTAAGGATGAGGACATCTTCAGGAACTTTTACTTAGTCCTTCCTATCATGAGAGTCCTCACTCCAAAAGTAGGAAGACCCATGTGGGAATTCTGAGAGTTACTGAATATATTTACCTCCTCCAGAACTTTGAAAATTGTCCCAAGATAAGCCCATGACCTAACTGGACCTGGTGTTAATAAAGTCATGTCACAGGGCCACTTGTTACATCCTGCTTTATACCACTCACCGGCCAGCAAACTACAATGATATTTTGTGTCTGTAGGGATTAACATTCTACCATAGCCAATGTCCATAACCCCTTAAAAAGCTGGATAATGTTCACTCTCCAATGCATAGTTGTCCTGTTTATATCTCATGGTTCTCTCAGAAAGACTTGGAGTAATAAATGTGGTTTACCTTGCTGAGTGGCAAAGTTTTCCTCAAATACCTGATGAAAATAGGTAGTTCAAGATACTTTTTGTGAGATGTGACACTTAAAATAATGGTTAGTCTTGTGCCAAAGTTAATGGATACAGGGAAATCCATAGCTCCATTTGTGATATGATAAATTCAAGCATCTCAAAGTTTGAGACATCCAAAAAGAAATATCTGGTAAACATTAAGAATTTGGGTCCAAAGCAAAAATCTCAAACAGAATGGCATCAACAGCATAGTAGTAATTGAAGCCCTAGACATGGATATCAATTTAGGGGAAATCAATGTTTACATAATAAGAATTAGACAACAAGTCCCAGGAAGACCATGCAGAGTGATGGAAGAAAAACTAGATAAATGGAATAACATACAGACCACAGAAGAAAGCGTTTAGGAAGAAGGAAGTGGCCAATTGCATCAAACATTGCTGGAAATTCAAGAGAAAATGAGAACTAAAAAACACCTCTTGGATTCAGTGACATGGAGATAACTCTTCCCTTTGCAAGATCTATTTTGCCAAGCCCGGAGTGTTGACATCAGACTGGGCGTTTCCAGGGTGTGGTACCAAACACTGCTTTGGTACCAAATGTTTTTTTCCTTTAAACCCCAAATAACATATTTGAACTTATTGTATGTGGCTTGATTTTGACTCCTCTTTTGTCATATTTATATAATATTTATTGCAGTGATGACTTTCTACTACTTAGCCATGAGCAATCCTTTCATTTAGCTTGCTCAAACCCAAATTAGGCTCAAACCCATCAGTACACCTCCAAGATCTGTACAAAAGTGCTTAACGTCATGAGTGATGTGTTTGTCTTTAAGCATGTGTGAAGATAAAACGGAGGTAGCAGGAAGACAGTTGTGAGGACCTTAACATGCAAAAAGGGATGCTTCATCATTAACACAGCATCATCCATCACAAAGAAAACTCAGCCTGGAATTTTTCTCACTACACATCACAGCCTTTAATTTCTCATGCTAACTAGAGCCAGAAATCTAGAAATTTGCATATTTTGTAATGTTTAGCTTTCCTCTGCACATATTTTATTTTTGAAATATTCACCCATGAGTATTTCTCTCTTTCCTTTTATGAGTTTGTGCAGTCTTGTATCTCTAAACTTGCTGGTTTTTTACATTGTCATTCAGAGTTGAATTATGTTTGGGCATGAAATCAATATATTCAGTTCCTTTGGGAGTACAATCATTCCAAAAAGACAGGCAAATTAGAATAAATGTAGAA
Source organism: Glaucomys volans (assembly GCA_020662805.1). NCBI lineage: Eukaryota > Metazoa > Chordata > Mammalia > Rodentia > Sciuridae > Glaucomys > Glaucomys volans. The sequence goes on from JAJEJO010000207.1 coordinate 2,031,750, forward strand.
TTGAGAAACAGAAGGATTAAAAAGTGGATAAGACTATGGTATTTGCTTGTGAAGCATACTAATACTTATGCAAAAAGAATTTGGCTAACTAAGTATTATACTGTCCATAATAGTGTGGTCAAGTCAGACCTAAAACAGAACTAAGGCAAAGAAACCTTAATATTGACTGACAACACAAGAGTCTATTAAAATTGTTTTCTGGATAATGATTCCAAGTAAACATAATGCAGAATTCATTTTCGTCATTTTAACCATTTGTTTGGGTACAAATTGCATTCTTCTACTTTCTATTTCTCACATTCTTCACACAAGTGGTTTTGCCTTTCTGAAAACCTAAATTGTTTCCATGTGATGAGAATTTACACACAGTATTAATTTTGCCTGACTTGCATATTTTGACTCCTGGAATCCAGATTAGTGATTAAGGCAGAGTCAGTCGTGGCAGATGAATCCATCAGGCTGTTGACTTCTCTTTAGACGCAGCTCTTCATGTTAAGAGGGAACAGAAGCGTATTTTCACGTGGAAGAGAGAAGTCTGAAAAGGAATCCCCTAACTGATATAGAAATAGTAATGAATTATAAACTGGGTAGAATGCCACAGTCAATTGATCGGCAAATATTATGATTTCATAGATAGACTTCACTTAAACACATACCAGGGATTCATTAGACTGCGTTTTCCACTGTGTCTAATAGGGTACTCTGCAATACAGATGCAAATGAAGGGTGACTCCTAAGGACCAGGGTAATAATGACACAAGCAATCATCACCACCATGAGTTGTGCTAATTGCTCTGTACACAAGGCCTCATTTGATGCTCATGACAGTGCTGAGAGGTGGACAGCCATATCCCCATTCAAAGAGGCGCACCTGCAACTCCAGGGAATTAAGTACCACAGCCCCCTAAGTAAACGTTGACCTTGGCTGTGCTCCTAGGAATTGACTGACCATGAAGCTCATGTAGATGAACTGAAAGAGCTCCATAGAACAATAATTACATTAATATTATCACTCTGTCACTTTGTAAAGGTGACCAAGTGTATCAAAAAAACAAAAACAGAAAAATTTTTACTTTTAGGTATGTGGTAGTTGAGCACATATAGTCTCTCTCTATATATATATATTATATAGATAATAAAATTTAAAAATATAAAAATATAATAAAATAAATATATATTATATATTAACATATTAATATATTATATAAATATATATAATAAAATAAATATTATACATATATGTATATTTGTTTGTACCAGGGATTGAACCCAGAGGTTCTTAACCACTGAGCCAGATCCCCAACCCTTTTTTTTTTTTTAACATTTTGAGACAGGGTCTCACTAAGTTGCTTAAAGCCTTGCTAATTTGCTGAGTCTGGTTTTGAATTTGCAATCCTCCTGCCTCAGCATCCTGAGCTGCTGGGATTACAGGTGTGTGCCATGGGGTCCAAGCTATTTTCTGTTTCTAATTGGAATATTTTGGATATTTTTCAGAATGTTCATGTAACTTTTTCCTACATTAAAAAGTCTGCACAGTTTTATATAAAACTATCTATTCAAACCAAAATGTTCTTTTGATAACAATAATTAGTTCCAAAGGAGGAAAGCTCAAGCAGACTCGGAAGCAGCAAAATAAATATTGACAGAGACAAGCAGCATGTAATTTGGCCAGCAGCCTAAAATTCTTTTCCAAGGTGAACATGGAGGTGTTAGGCTAAGAAAACTAAACAAAGCACAACACTAAGAAAATGCCTCTATGGGGGAAAATTTAAGTATTTACCATAGTGAAGGAGCTACTGTTTGGGCAGAGAGAAGACAACTCTCAAGTGTCAAGAACCGTCCGATCATTAGAGAGGACCGTAGACAACGAGAATGATTTGACAGCAGATGATTGCATGTGAGTTTTTTAATTTTATTAAGAATATTTTTGAAATGGCCTAAATGTGCATGAACTTTTAAGAAGTAAAAGATTTCAAGAGCATACATTCAATTTGGTTTTTACTATGTTACAATTATTTTCTGGAAAAGAGCTCAACCATCATGGGCCTCCTAACTAGTGAGCACTAGAAAAGATAAGCTATTGTAGCATTAGTACTATAGCTCGTACAAGCAGTGGTCACTATTCCCCCATGGGCCTTGCATGGAGTCAGCTGTGACACTGCGGTGCCTGTGTTCAGAGTGGGCCTATGAAGTGGTGACTGTTGTGCTCCCTACTGAGGATGACGAGCACTTTGCTTATCAACGGACAGCTCACACAAGTTTGAGCAAGAGTACAGGCCAGGTCGCTCCCCACAGCTCAGCACTTAACCATCATGCTTGAGTGCCTCTTCCAATGACTGGAAAGCTTTCGTCTGTCATGATTCAGTGGAGATAATATTCAACAGTATTTCATGCAAAAAAAGGAAAACAAATAACTAAAATGTTAAACATAAACAGCAAGTCGTTCTATTTCATTGTTTTAGCAAAATCTGAATTAGAAGTTAAACAGCAATTGCTCTTTATCGTTTTCTTATTATAGAGTAATAGAGATATTTAACTGTTGTTGACACCAATGTAATAAAAAGTATTGCCTAATCAGGACGAAGTAGTTTTTTTTCCTTTACATCCCTTTCGTTATGTTGCCTTCCCTTAAATTGGCATATGAAATATTTCATCAATCTCTTTTACTGTTCAAACTAAAGTGGATATTGCAAAAAAACAAAAAGAAGAATTCCCAAAACAACTTTTGCAAATTAGCCACAATAAAACAATATTCATCCTGTTTTTCTTTTTGGTTGGTAGTATGAGTGATTTTCCAAATGATTTGTGTGTGTTTTCTTAATAGCATTAGACATATTAGACATAACCATTAAACAAATTAGCCATTGGCTAAACTTCCCATTAATATGATGAGAGTTGGTTTGGGAGCTATTTCATGCAAAATACAAATAAGAAAAATATATCAGTGGTCTAGAAACAAGAACATGATGTGTTTCTCTTGTCAGGATGAATTTCACAAGATTGGAAAGGAGCCCACACAGAGAAGGAGTGAAATTCCCAGCTTGGAGACAGGAGTTGGCACTGCCATCCCATGCAGTATGGCTTTTTGAGATTTCTGTCTGTAAGCTTGCAATGGCAATAAAAGCAGTGCCCTCCACTGAACCTTTGTGAGGATGAAAAAGAGGATGCACTTAAGGGCCAGTAAAGGGATCAGTAAATTTTGCCAAGAGACCAGGGAAGAGCAATAGAAAGGAGGCAGTGAGATCCACTTACTTCCAAAGGGTGCTATGGTCAGGAAAATGGGATGCCATCAGTGTTGGACACAGATCATGGTATGCTAAATATCCATCTTAGAAAAAAAGAACAACAAATGTCCCAATGTTTTAATTTCATTGAAAGAACTATTTTACAGGATAATTATATGATTTCTGGGTAGTACTTAAAAGTGAATTATAGGATTCTTGTCGCATGTTCTCAGAGAACTAATGGGTTTCTTTTTACTGTTTTTTAAGTCCACCCAGAAATCTCCTGGCATAGCCTGTAATTCCAAAGCAAATAAGACCACAAGAAGGGCGAAACTGTATTTTGTTCCCTAGTGACACACAATGATGAGTCATGGTCCCATGACACAGCACCTGGAAGTCAACACACACAGTAGCCTTTCAGCAAGGAGGCTCCAGGAGAAACCACTCCTTTCCCCTCTTATTCGGAGTTACATTGATTTTCATCATTTTCCCCAAATAGAATTTACCCAAAGGAACCAGGCTGTCACTCACACATATGAAGCAGGACTGAAATAAGTTTCTAAGTTGGCTCTGGGCAATTGTGTAATTTCCCAGTGGACAGACTCGAGGAGGTCATCTAGTTTATCTTCAGCCACAGGTGACCCACTTCTACTATCCCTTAACTGATCAAGGGTGTCCCTGAAATGTTTCTCTTGATCTTTCTTTCATTCCATTGGGTTTTTCATTACTTCCATTTTGTTACCTCCCCAATAGCTTACGGGACCTACTGAGAGCTCTACTTTTTTCTCTTCCCCAAACTCAATCTTTAATGGTTGTTTTATTGTCTGTTCTCCTTGTCTAACATCTTGAAGGTTAAGAAAAGATTATAGGGTGGCAAGAAGAGCTTGAAAATTCATATACTCATTACTTTTTTGATACATATATATATTTATTATTACTATTATTATTGCTGTTATGAATGTGATTTTCTCAGCATTTAGAAATTCTTATAATACTCAAGAAGCTTTTGAATGACATTTACACCATAGCATTCTAATTCAGCATTTCCCAAACTGTAATCTGTAATAAGAGTATGCCTAGACCAGACTATCCAATGGTCATACAGCTGTTCAAAAAGCTGGAACAAATAATGATTAAAATATATGCCTTTACTGAAGGAGTTCTCTTACTCTTGAATATATATTAAGGTACATTATGAAGACCTAAGAAGGAATAAGTGTGCAAATATTTCAAAACACTTTTCTTTCTCTGATGTAAACAGATCATACATTAAACTTTTATAAACCTAGGGTATCAGGGATTGGAAAATGTTTCAAAATACAAATTTTTTTCTAGAACAGATTTGCATTAAAAAAATCAATGGATCCAGGGATAGACCAGCAGAATAGTTTCCTAGGGAGCAAATATAGAGGGGTGAGAAAAGATTAGAATAAATTAGAATTAGAAACACAGTAAGAGGAGACTTGGATGTACTTAACCTGCTCTGAGAGAGAATGGCAGGAAGCAATGGAAGAATATTTTAGATACTAAAGGTGGGAGGTGGGATCCCCAAAGAGCAGCCTGACTAATCCTAACCAAAGGGCAGACAATGCCACCCCAACCCTTCTCTGCACCCTTTTCCTTTAAATAGGTGTTGATCAACCATTCAGATGAGAGACACTGTGACCACCCGACTCTGGTATCTGTGAGGCTGATGTGGGTGCTCTCAATGTTAGGGCTACCTGGGTTTTGCTACTTTTCTTCAATATTTTCCTCTCCTCTAGTTTCCAGGCTCTTAATGGACTTATGTGAAGAATGTGATAGGATTACTATCCCTCTACATAGTTACCAGGATTTCTGCTTGTCCTACAGAGCCCTGGCCTGTCTGAACCCAAGGCTGGAGCCTGTTATCCACTAAATCTCTTCCTGGTTCTGTTTCCTCCTTTCCTATTATACCTCTGTGAAAGCAGAGTCTGCTCTTCCCAGGTATTCTTAACTTCTCAATTACTTTCACTTTTAAAATTATTAAATATCTTGTTTGTAATCACATTTATAAAGAAGTAATCAAATAATATCTGTTAAAAGTCTAAGTATATGAAAATTTTAATATGCTGGCATAGTCTGTAAGGTGAGCACTAATCTTCTTCCATAATGAAAGACATTTCATAGGAATCACCCTTATACAACCATCTCCATTGTAAACTTGCTTCATTAGATTAAATTTGAGCTCCTTAAGCACAATGGCTTTTTTCTTACTTCTTTTTTCTCAGGGCCTGGCTCATATCTACATTCACTGACGATTTCATGATGATCATGATGGAAACAGTGAGGATCTACAATTTGCAAAATCTGCCCTCTGAAATTCTAGGAAACATTTCCATTTTACAAAGTAAGTTGGACTTGGAGAAAACATCAATAAAATAAACATCTCTAGCTAGGGAATTTTCCCTCATTTTACACTGTTTATTAATTCAATCATAAATTGAAGCCCCTCTGCAGATCAGAGAGATGTTTGTTTAGCATTATGACTAGAAAAATATTGTTATGGGTTTTTATGTTTCATGTTTTACCTTCTTCTTAGAAAACTCTTTGCCTATTTAAAATTATTTAAAATTTTTGTAAGCAAAAAGTATCACTAATATAAAAGTGACTATTATTTGTCACAGTTTCTGTCAGTTTTGTAGATGCTTTGTGTATGATTTTGTTTTCATGGAAACTATTTTAACTGAAAGGTACGATTCTCCCATTACTGTTTCTTCACTTGTATTTTGGCAGGTGATTTGCTGGTTGCAGATTTACTGAGACAACAATGATATCAAAACATTGACACTGAATCTCTCAAAACAGAAAATTAAGGTGTTGCATTATCAAATTACTTTCTTACAATCTCTTATTAACTCTTGTTTTCATTGTTGTAATCACTGTTTAACATTCTAAAGTAGACAAAGTAACAGTTTATTCATCCTAAGATTGTTTAGGAGATTTAATAAGGCCTGACATGTAAAGGGATTAATACATTACAGTAATCAATCAGGAAACAAGAGCTTTATTATTTTGATTTCAGACATTAGTATATGTGTCAGACCTAGGCGCAAAAGGTCTCTGGAGTAGAACGCTTTTGCCGCATTACATCAACTTTTCAAAATAAATCAAAACAAGATGAAACCCAAATCAAGAGGTAGAACATTTAGTTCCGTACAATTACAATTTGAATGTTTCAAGGAATGTTCATTCTGACAGGCGATTGGCCCTATTTGGGAATGCCAGCGTTGACGGCCCTGCTTCCTTCCCTTCTTAGGTGACTTTCTACATCTCTCCTCACTGATGCTTGCAGGGCACTGGGGCAGTCACTGCCCACATGTTTGGGGTTCGTCCATCCTAGGTCTTTTCTATGCCATTATTTAAATTCTCTTGAGATCCTTTTCTTTGCCTTTCCATACTCAATCCCTCAAGAAATGCTATGAGGTGCTTCTTGACTCATGTTCTATAACCGTCGCTCACATTTGGTCTGCCCTTACATAATTTAAATCTTGATATTTTAAAATACCATGCACCATATCATTGGCATGTTGCTGCTTTGATATATTTGATTTTTTTTCTGTAGCAATTTCTCATGGGCCATGAAATCAGAGATGCCCCTCTAAAGGAGCAGGGCCATTCTTCTGTGCATGGAGAGGGCAATATCTAAATTATATTTATGGAGTATGAAAACAACTAACAGAGAGGGCACCCCGTGTCAAATGTCATCTCTCAGGAAATTGAGAACTTTCCTGAGTTCAGAGCCCTTTGGTGCCGGTGCTTCTCCCATCTTTGCAAATCACTTTTCTCTTCCATGAACTGTCTCTAACTTTCACTGTCCTTTCGCCTTTATTTATGTTTTTCACTTGGGGAAAGAACCTCGTGTAACTCTGTTGTTTCTAATACACCTTAGCTGGCTAGTTCTTTTTTTTTTTTTTTTTAACATAAAATAAAATGCAACCTTTGGAAGGCTATTCATCTGTCTCCAGAAAAGGTCATGGGAAGAATGCCACAGAATTTTCTAATGGTTCATCCATCAAAAATGCAGCTCTCCATTGATTCTTCCTGAATTGTCAATTTCCAAAGAGCCTCGGGGATCAGCCTCATTCTGTGAGAAGAAATTCTTGATAAGGAAGAGGATGAAGTGGTAAAGGATTTTTCTGGTGTTTTCCTTTGGGAACGATAGCTTGCTCTTAGCCTCCAGCAGCAGCCGTTCATGAACTACCTGTATAAAAGGAGTTTTTGATGATAATGAAAATGTGAGTTTGGCAATTACAGTTTAAGCAAAAAGTCACTGCCTAAATATTAGAACTGGAAATGCCGAAGGAAAATATCCAACCCCCATTTGGGTCCATGAGCCAATAAATCAAAATAAATCTCAGAAAATAGCCTACATTTAATCACACCTAGCATCAAGAAGAAATATATTCAATGAGAAAAGATGGTTAAGAAAGAAACTGAGTCTTTTTGCATAGAATGTTATTAAACACTTTGCACTTATCAAACTGGAAAGTGTTTTGATAAATGCAGCTTTACCCCGCTCTCATTTTCATCCTTACTTTAATATCACTATCCAAGCAAATGTTTACTTTTCTGTATTTGTTCAAGGTTCACTGGCTCTTAGTCTCAAAATTAAATTTTGTCTCACCAAGCTTTGTGATTACTAGCAATGGCATAGGGTGAAGTGTCTGGGAGAACACATTTAGCATTGATACCAAGTTCTAGGGGTATAGTAGTAAACAGAGTGGGTCCTCTAAGAGAGCTCATGGTCCTGTGACACACCCAAATAAACATGCATTCAGCATAAAATGTGACAAGGTCCAGGAGAGAAGGTAGAGGGGCACCAGATCAGTGCCCACAGGAACACCAGATCCACACTCCTTGAGAAGTGGGTAATGGGAGTGGGCATCCAAGGAGACCCCCATAGCAAGAGGGAGAAGCCAGGGACTGTAGCACACATGCACCCCACACACACATGGCACAGACAGACATGTGTATGCACATACACAACCAACACATGTATGCTCAACACACATGACACATGTATGTTCAATGCACAGCATCATAGGCACACCATGTTGTTACACACACACGAATGCTCACACACACACACACAGATATAAACACAAAGATGCATGCACCTGTGCACACATGTATCCCATAACATACACACACAGGTACCCACAGCACATGCAGTGTATACATATATACACATACACAATGCAGCTTACATGGGTGCTCCTGGCGTACACGTAGTTGTGCCAAACACATCATATATACATGCACACATATGCAAATAAATATGCTCAGCATGCATACATATACACAGCACACAAATGCCTCACATACACACACATGCACAAATGCATACACAAAATACACATGGTACATACAACACATGTACATGTGTATGTGTATATTATGTGTATGTGTATGTGTATATGTATGTGTATATATATATGTCTCTACATATATTTATACACATGCATACCTGGAGGTGAGAATGGAAGAGATATTTTGATGTTCCTGCTATCATAATATATGTTTGGAGAAGAGAACTTGAGAGAAACAAAATACTTGGAAGTACTTAAGTTATTGCTGAATTTCAAAAGTGAGAAGTGAGAAGAATCATTTACATGTTGAAAATTGGGATTGTGCTTTTCCCAGATGCTCACACATGCACACACAAATACACATCATTAGGTATATTTTCAATATATTTCAAAAGCTGTTTTAAGGATTTTCTGCTATTTCCATTATTCTGTATTTCTACATGCTTTTATTTTTTCATTGGAATGACACATATTTTTCTTTTTCTTTCCATATCTAGTGAGTTTTGATTGGAAGTTGGACAATGTTATTTATATTGCTTAATGCTGGATTTTTTGTACTGATTTAAAGACATTGGCCTTTGTTTGGGCTTGCGGTTGTCAAAAATATTTTAGTCTTTTTGAAATTGCTGTCAAGCTGTGACAGACCAGGTCAATAGTCTTGACTCTAGGACGGTGGTGGCTCCACAGTGAAGGTGTAAACTTCCTTAGGATTCTAACAAATGTCATGTGTATCGCAAGCGCTCCACTTGACTAGTGAGAGCACAGCTCTCCCCAGCCCTAAGTAAGACACAGGAACAGGCTAATGTTTCTTTCTGGAGGCTGTTTCCCCACACCCAAGGATGTATAGGTCAGTTCTCAGGCAAAGATGAGAGGGGACCCCTCTGATGGTCCTAGGAACTTAAGTGCTGCCTTCTTTAGCAAGTTCTGAATCATACACTTCAGCCACCTGGCTTCCTGAATTCCAACAGCAGTCTCCACAACTCAGCAAAACCTCCAGGCTCCACTTCAGTTTCTTCTCTTAGCACAGTGGCCTGGGAACTATCCTAGACAGTGATTGGAACCAATTTTAGAGCTCACATTGTTTCTTCTCTTTTCTCAGGAATCTACCCAAGGCTACCAGTTGTCTAACAGCTGAAAAGTGTTGCTCTGTGTATGTTTCATATGTTTGTATCAGGAAGGCATTGGTGTAGCCTTGCTGCTCCAAGTCATTAGGAAGACTACAAGACAGACAGAGAGGAAAGGAGAGAGAGACTTGCAGTCAGGCACATAGAGTCACATGTAGTATTTATGGTTCTGGAGCACATTCTGCACTGACTCGAGGTGTACCAACCAACATCGTGCCAAAGGCAGTCTCTGAATCAAACACAACAGAGGCACTGTCTGCAGGAGGCACTGTCCTCTAAAAATGCAGAGACAGAACCATATGTCTCCTGACCTCAGGTCCTACATAATGGCGGGGAGAGTGGCTGGCTGAGTTTTACACTTCATTCATCAAAGAACTGTGCTTCTATACCTTCTATATTCTTAGCCAGCAATGTAACATAACTTACACAAATTTCAGTAACCAAAAACTATTTCTATTATTGTGTTGGTAATAAAGCAATGCTAAATTGTTCACACCAATTAGGATTATTTTATTCACTTGTATGTTAGTTAACTAACTCTTATCACATCTATGAACACAAAAATCACAAAATTGATTAGGAAGTAAATATGTACAAAAGAAATGAACGACATTGAATATGTATATGTATATTTACACATAATTTTATCTATGATAAAAGAAAACATACGTTTTAAGGAGTAGAAAAATTACATTATTTTTCTTGTAATAACATTTAGCAGTGTACATCTTTCTTTTGATTCTAATGCAGAAATTATAAGAATCCTTACAGCTAGAAATGATTAATTATAGTAGAATTGCAGTGTCTCCCTGCACAGAGTGGACCAAGCAGCATGTGCAAGAGCCTCAGGGGCCAGCTGGACCCCTGCTGGGTTCAGGAAGGGCAGTCTTCCCTGATGTGGTTGTGTCTTCAGACTGGGTAAGGAGGTCACAGTCTCTTTCACCTGGAGGCTCACAAGATGCAGCAATAAATGATGGCAGATTTTTTCAAGCACAGAACATTGTCTGCAGAATGTATTGCTCTTTCACTTTTCTGCCACCTGAATAAATAAAAAAGCCATTCGTCTAAGAATCAGGAAAGGCAAACAGGTTAGAGTTTAAAGAAGATGTTAGAAAATTCTGAAGCACAGAACTTGCAGTGTCAGTTTCATCTTGAGTTCCTTTTCCTAGAAAAAAATAAACTTCAGCAATGATATTGTTTCTCTGACAAAATTGTTTTTATAAATGAAAAATGGTATCCTGTGAAAATTAATCCAAAGAAAAAGGCCAAGAAAAAAAGTTAATCTGAAAAAAAATATTGCCGTGGTTGAATCTGCTGCTGAATGGAAGAAATATAGGGATCATAAGGAAGGAGGATGTCACCTTCATTGACAAGGGACAGCTGTCCTCCACACTCAACCTACCTCCAAGGGACAATGTTGTTCTGGTTTTTGCCTGCAGCTTCTTTCTTCAGGAAAAAGATAAACTCTTTGCCCTACTTTTACTCAAACCATATATAGAAGAGTCTTACCAGGAGATTTGTGAGGATTATGAAGGAGAGCCTGCACGTGCTGCTTCGGAGATGTCTGAATTGGAAGATGACAAAGTGCATGTGGGCTATTTCCCTTTCAAGGAGAAGAATGTCTATATTTTAACTAGCTTTTTATTTTTTTAAGAACAGAAAGGATGCATTCTCGGTTTAGGGTTTGTTAAAATGTTTCTTGATCAGTGCATGGGTCAACTGGCATTCCCCTTTCATAAACTTTTCTAGGTGATTGATAACATTAAAAGGGTTATGGAACCACTGCCATCCTTGCTTGTGGGCCCTCTGAGAAGGAGGGCAAATGCGAGACCACCCAACCAACAATTGAACAGTTATCTGAAGATGTTCCTAAGGTGTTAGTGATCTTTATCAAACTTTTCAAGATCACTTCAAGACTTTTATTTATAGCCGGGTGTGGTGGTGCACGCCCATAATCCCAGCAATTTGGGAGGCTGAGGCAGGAGGATGGCAAGTTCAAAGCCAGCCTCAGCAACTTAGCGAGGCCCTAAGCAACTCAGTGAGATCCTGACTCTAAATAAAATAAAATACAAAATAGGGCTGGGGATGTGGCTCAGTGGCCGAGTGTCCCTGAGTTCAATCCCTGGTTCAAAAAAAAAAAGACTTTTCTTTATGACTGCAAATGGTCAGTTTTACATTTAGGGAAACCAAGCAAAGGTTTCCATGTTGATAATGCAAGAATTAATAACATAAACATGACTATATCCTAAGTAAGGAAGCCCTCACACAAAACAGACATGTCCCTTGTGTGACAGATAATTCAAGGTATGGAAATAGCCATTAAGTAAAAAATGATGATAATTTTTTAAGCTATGTTCCTTTCTCCTGTTTTACTAAATTTCCTACAATGAGTATATGTTCTTAGTTTTATATTTTTCAAAGAAATGAATCACATTTAGTACTGGCAAGTATAAAACACAGAACCCACATTTCACGGATTGAAAGTGACCTGAACAAGCAAGGTAGAAATCAGCTGCTACCTGTTTAAGAGGGCCAGTGGCCAGGTTGAGGGAGCAGCCTCAGATCAGTCTGTGGACACACTCCACCTAGTTTGTGAAGCTGACCCCTATGAAGGTGCTCGGCAAATGCTCTTGTTAAAATCTGAAAGTGTATCCAACCTGCAAATGTGTAAAAACTAATCTATATCTCTATCTTCATCAAATAGAGACATGCGTGTATATGATAAAATGCTAAGTTGGATTTTCACATTTTGCTTCTAATATGCGTGTCTAGACTTGCAGAGGAAAAACTTCTGCCTGTTGACTGTTGAAGGTGTGCATGTGCAGGTCCATGTGTGTGCATGTGCACTCATGCATGCCTGTGTGTCCATGAAGCCAAATCCCAAAGTCTGGTTAACACTTAAGTACACAATCATTGTCAATGTTACTTCTGAAGCAAAACAAAACTGACTCCAAATGTTTCCTGGTCTTCAAGAGATAACGTGCAAAAAGAGTTTGAAGCATTATGGGCTGCTCTCCCCTCCAGGGGCTGATAAAGGGAGAAAAAAATTGCAGATGTGTTCTTCTCGAGATGTGACCTTGACAGACTTTGAAGTCAGTTTGTAGAACCTGGACCTTTGCCATAGCTCTTCTCCTGAGATAATCTTCAAAAACTCCATCAAACTCCATCCAACTGCCAGTTCTCCAAATGATTCCTGTTTGCCCTAGAAATCTTCCCTTGCACTCAAATTCACCTCAGGAAAGAGTTTGGTACCAAGAGATGGCATGCTCAGGAAGGGGAGGGAGCGAAAGGGGAAGGAAGGAGAATGTCCTACCACTGGGAGGATCCCCAGCCCCTCTGCCGCTCTGGAGTTGCATCATATCTGATGTAGACTTGGGATCCCAAAGACGCTACCAGCAGAATTCCTCTGTTTTTTCATCCATACACATACAGACACACTAACCTCTCCTCTCCTGGCCCATCTGTCCTCAGTGCAGGGCTTGGACTCCTGCAGGGATTGTGGCTGCATCTCCACCTACTGCAAACTTCCAGCACACAAGCATCAGAGCCCACCTTAACACGCCTCATAGAAAACATCGAAAACCAAGCCGGGCGCAGTGGTGCACGCCTGTAATCCAAGTGACTTGGGAGGCTGAGTCAGGAGGATCGTGAGTTCAAAGCCAGCCTCAGCAACTTAGCGAGGCCCTTAGCAACTCAGTGAGACCCTTTCTCTAAATAAAATACAAAATAGGGCTGGGGATCTGGCTCAGTGGCCGAGTGTCCCTGAGTTCAATACCTGGTTCCAAAAAAAAGAAGAAAATATGGAACACCAAGATTTTAAGGTTAGTGGATTTGAGTAGAGTGTATGCCTCTTCTTCCTTTTTTTCTTTTTTTGTTTGTTTGTTTTTTTAAACAAGGTCTGCCTATGTTACCCACGCTGCTCTTGAACTAGTGGGTGGGCTCAAGCAATCCTCCTGCCTCCGCTTTCCTAGAAACTGGGACTACCAGTGCATGCCACTAGTGAGCAGCTCATACCGTACACTTTTTAAAAGAAAATTCCCATCAAAGTACCCAATCCAAAGCAATGTTCAATAGACATTTCTTAATAATGCAGACATTTCAAGTAGTATTCACCTAAGATGAAGGATCTCGCCACACATGAAATTTTGGTCTACTTTAATTTACCATTTAATATGTTTTGACTTATTTTTTTCATTTCCTTGTTTATTAATTTTTTTCAACTAGTCAACAAAAACTGATGGAACAGGTCCAATGGCCCAGGCTCTGTGCTAGAAGTAAAGGATAAGTATTTATCACGGAGGTGAGAATAGCATGGGGTGACCTTGAGGGGTACAGACCCTAACAGTGGAAGGGCAGCCACACATTCATTGGGGTCATCACCATGACAGGGGCCTCCAAGGGAAGATGAATGGTGCTGTGGCCTTATTATCCCAGGGACTGATCTGGGCTGAAGGAGAACAACATTTTCTGGAAGGTCTGAGGGAGTCAGCACTAAGTGGGGCCTCAGAGCACAGGGTCCAGGAGAATAGTGAAGGGGGATAGCCACATGAAGGCTATTGGCCTTTACCAAGAGGTTACTGAAAAGGCACTGAAGCTTTTTTTTTTTTTTTTTTTTTTTTT
>JAJEJO010000207.1:2051047-2072265 GCA_020662805.1 Glaucomys volans
TATGTCCCCAGCCCTCACTGAAGCATTTTTAAAAAGACAGATTTGGGTGTTAGAAAGGTCATTTCCAAGTGCAAGTAAAGGAGAGCTCAGGGGAACAAAGATGGGTGCAGAAGACAGGACAAAAGGGAAGCATGCACCAGCAATGGATGGACAGTGACCAGGTACACCTAGGGGGCCAAGTGAGTGGGAATTAGTGAGGAAGTACAGGAGGCAGGAGGAGGGAAAGAGAAAGGCTGGAATTTGAGAGTGACTTCCAGATTTCTGGTGGATACTCCTGGGTACATATCATCTTTTGACTGTATTCAGGACCATGGAACAGAAAGCAAGTCTAAGGAGGACTCAGCTGGGTTTTGTTCAGGTGGAAGTGCTTTTGATGCCCTCCAGTGACAGCCAACTGGGTGCTTGGTTGTACTCTTCTGAAGCTTGGAGACAGGGTCTGGGCCCAGTGTCCACACCGTTAAGCTCCACCTGTAGTAATGGTCTTTAAAGACATGGGCTGGATCAGATCTCCTGCAGGGAAGGCAGGCAGAGTGCCTTGCACCAGACCCTTGAGTCCATCACTTCTCTATAAAGGTCAGGCAGGGAAGCATAAGGCAGGAGAAGAGACCCTGGAGAGCAGGCAAAGTGGTGAGACCAAGAAAGCACAGTGTGGCCAGGGCGAGGAAAGAAAAACAAGTGCCAGACACTGGATTCTACCAAGATCAAGTGCAATCAGAGAGATAAACATCCCTTCTGTTTCACAACAAAGCAACAGAGATGGAAACAAAATGGAATGTGTTCCTATAGGGAAAGTGAGTGGGAAATGGGGAGCAGGTACTCATTCAAAGAATCAGGATGCAGAGCAGAGAAAAGAGCGGTGGGAGTTGGGTGGGGGGGGATGGCATTGTGCAGCGGAAGAGGGTGCTGCTTCTGAAGGTGTAAATGCTGATGGGACAGCACACTCCCAGAGGAATGCATTGACAATGGAGAAAAGAGAAAAGATAACTGACTTGTATGCTCCAAAGACGTTTAACTGGAATGCTGGCTGAGGCATAGATAGGGTGTTTGGGAGGTCCAAGTTTGGGAGGTGGCTTGCCTCCCTTGGAAGGTGGGAAAAAGGGGAGAAAAGGGAAGGAGCAGATCCCTGAGCAAACTTTCAAGCTCTCCTTGGAGACCTGTGGAGAACTGTGAGGGCCCATAGGCCTCTGTCCCCTGTATTTCGTCCTGGTCAACTGAGCCTCTCTCCTTCTGAACTGCAGTGAGTCCTGGAGCTGGAGTTCAGATCCTCAAAGAAAATCTGCAAATGTGTCTTGATCCATTTAATGCCTACAAGAAAGTTCCCTTCGTGGAAGGCCATCACAGAGCTTGCTTGATTGACTCGTTCTCAACCTCTCAGCGGGAAACAGACCAAGATGAGTAGACTTGAACTTGTATCACACATAGGCTGGGGTCAGAGGCAGGAGTAGTGGTGACTCAAGCACCTGTCCAGGGGCCCCCAGCAGCAGAACTGAATGGCGGGACCTCTGAGAAGAACCTTGACTTCCAGGACAAACAAAACAGGATCACCAGTCCCATGTAGCAGGCACCCTCTCCAATACAGTTTCTTTTTAGCTTTCTTTTTATAACACTTAAAATCTAAATGACTGCATTTCCAGCAGAGAAGGACATGCTTGGGGACAGAATGGGAGGGGAATCAAGACTCTGAATTCCCTGAACTTGCCTGAAGAAATTTTATAATATGAGATCAGGGCGCAGGACATCCACCAGAAAGATGAGGCTTCACTTTCATTTTCTACAAAATTTCTCCTGCCATCTCTTTCCCATTCTATGCACTAGAATTTCTGACTCCCCATTTGCACAGAGCCCTCCTCAACTTCCTCTTTCCTGAAAACCTCAACTAACATTGTACACAGTGGGCATGGTGGTGACATTGACCTCATGGAAACCTTTACTCAAAGGTACAGTGACCCAGTTGTCCTGCCTCTCTAAGCCTCACGTCCTCATGTGCAAATAGAAACCCACTGGGCTCTTCAGAGGATGAAATGAGATAACACACATAAGGTGTCAGGATGGAGCCTGATGCCTGGCAAGTGTTTATAATAAACACAAGCATTATCTCTAGAAGCCATAGACAGGAGCAGACTCCAACAAGCCAGGAATACTTGGGATCCTGAAAATCCTTGGACATAGGAAGCTGGAACCCACATCACATCAGCAAAGTGACCCTGGGGAGTCAGAAGGATGGAGCATCAACTGATGCTTGCTGGCCCCTGATATTGTGCTTTCCATTGTGTGACAGCTGCTCTCAGAGCTCATCCGACCCTTACCAAGAACCCCATTTCATGGTTACAGTTGGACCACTTTGCAGGTGAGGAGATGCAGCCTGATAAATGACCCAAGTCGTCACGATCAGGGTGGGACCTGGGGCGTGAGTCTTGTCAGTCTGACTGCAAAACGTGTTCTTTCTATGACATCCATGTTTCTCTAAAGAGCAGAGTAAAAAAGAAATGTGTCAAGTGAATGCAGTAGATATCAGGAAAAGTTTTAGGTAAAATCCAGATTCCAGCTGAAGAAGCCCAGTGACAGTCAGACCCAGTCATGAAACTGGGGTAAGGTACAGGGAATCTGGTCCCCAGAAAGAGGGAGTTGATCCCCACATGGTTTGGAGACTGATGACAAGCCAGGGGCCTGCAGGGAGAGGCAGGGGCTGGGATCAACATAGAGGCCTGGGTGATAAGGACATGGGTCATCTTACAGGGCCAGGGCACAAGGTAACTGGATGTTAAGCCACCATTCTTCTCTGCTCAGGGGATGGGTCTTTCTAGGCTCTTTCAGATGTGAAAGAGCACCAGGCAATGCAGGTCAAAGGACTGCAGAGAAGTGACCTAGGCCAGGCATCAGGTTGTTGGCCACAAAATGTGCAAGTGCCTGGTCTAGGTCACTTCCCTGCAGCCCCTTAACCTGCATTGCCAGGTGCTCTTTCACACCTAACAGACCCTGGGCCACTGTCTCAGGCAGAGGATGAAGCTTCTGGGTTAGGTTTCCAGATTTACACAGAGCTCAGCTCCACCACGTGCTCAATGTAGGATGTCACAGGGTGCTATTGGAAATCCACAGGTTATTCTGATGAACTGTGGTCATGCCTGGGAGCCTGTAATAGGTTAACAGGGTGGAAGCCCATGGCCAGTGTGAGCCCAGGACAGGAGAGGAGAGCTATGGGGATTCCCCAAACAAGACCTGAGCTGAAATATCAAAGAATAGAGAAAGATTCCCTTAGGGGCCAAGTGTGATGGAGGTGAATGATAAGAGTGAGATAAAGACCCTGAAGACCAACAGACAACTCCAAAGTCACAGAAAGAAAGAGATGGCCTCTGATGAGCCAGAGCAGTCTCACTAGCAGGAAGAGCAGAGAGCAGACCAGCACTTCTAATCAGAAGGAATTGGGGTACTTCATCTGAGATGCAGGGTTCTAGGCATCCATATGGAGTTTTAAGGAAAGGAAATTATAGCACAATAAAGATTAAAGTGATTCCTCATCCCCCAATCAATACGTTATTCTTAATGTCATTGCAAAATTTAAGAAGACTGTCATCAGCCCAGGAGAATAAGTATACATAGAAGTGATTCCCCTCAGTGGGATCTATGAGCTAAAGATAACTTCCAACTACAGTGGAGATTTTCATTCCAGTTTAATAGAAGCCTACTCTGAAACTGTGCTTATTTATTTCACAATAATCTGCTATTGTATTCAACATTTTGAGGGGTGTGAGATCGCCTGATTTGCTCATATGATATAGAGCTCTGATATGAGTTATTAATACCACTTATCACAAGTTACTAGCTTGCAAAATATTTGAATCATGTTACCACATGGTTACCAAAGCCAAGTTATGAAATGCCAGTGGCTGACTCTCCAAATGCACATTACTTATGTAAGTCATTCTGCATAAGGTTCTGGAAGAGAAGTTGATTCTATTACAGGAAGCAGGGGAAGTTTCACAACTCAGACATTTGCCCGTTTGAACAGAACAAATATAGGTCCTTCCATTTTACATACCCAGTGGTTCCTAATTCACGTGTGAGCCACACAAATACACTGATGAGTTTATGGGCTTTGACAGGTTGATCGAATCCCCAGGATAAACAAGGACCTTGTTTCCCAAAACATGGTATAGATTTGAACTCCCCAGGGAAGGTAGCCAAGTTTTACAGTTGGGTTATGGAATTAAACTGGGTGGGGCGGGATGCCTCCTCTACCCATCTGATGGTGAAATTTTGGAACATTCCATGTCTGAGAAATTGGGCCATACTGAGAGAATTGTGGAAATCACTTGGAAAAGGGGCAGGGAGCAGGGGAGGGTGAAGTAGCCTTCCAGTCAGAAAGGGACCAGAACCTGGAATGATTTAGCTGGTTGGCATGCCAAGAAGAGCAGCTCTGGTTTGCAATATGTAAGGAATCCTACACCTGTGAGTCTCAGGTAACTAACAAATAAATAAATTGAAGATTGGATTAATTATTGCAAGCATATCCTTCAAAATCTTAGTGGGAACCTCTACTTTTTCTGGAAGATAAATCACCTCAAAACTCTGCTTCATTTGAACCAATATAATTGTTGTATTATACAGAACACAATCAGTTCCTGACATTCCCAACTTGTACCTCAGAAAAACTCATTCCCTCAATATTCAAAATGCCACTGTGGTATGACCAAGGGTGTTTTGAAGTTGTACCTACCCTAGTTTACATTTCCGGTTCAACTAATGGGTTTGGGATGTCTGCAGAGCGGTACAATTTCAATGACTAAAGTTGTTCACCTCTACAGATTGTGAACCATGTACAGGGACAACAGCTTGACAATCTATTCAAATATATGACCACAGTGGTTTGAAAGGTGCTCCATCTTCACAAGACCCTAGGAAACAATAGGCCGATTACACTGAACGCTTCAGTTATAAGGTAATGATGTGCATGTAATGTGAGCCATCAGGCTCAGTTTCCACCAGAAAAATAGATTATATTCTTTAAATCAGAACTAATTCAAGGGGCTTTAGTCTGATAAAGGAGCTATATTATGGCAAGAATAAATGACTAGGTCTATTTACAATAAAAGAACTTTCTCTTATTTGGTTGATAATCTACTCCTTCAAATTTATACCGCAGAACCTTATTTAAGGATGGAAGACAGAATGAAATAAGTTGAAAAGCACAGATTTTCTGTAGCCTACTCCTATTATTGACTGTTTTTGGACTTACTGTCTTGCTATTTTAGATAACTTGAAAAGCAGTCCCATAGGCACTGAATGTGGACTGGTCAATTAGTTAATAAAGGTGGGCATTTGCAATATTTCTAATGTTAATAGTGTACTTTACAAAACATTTTAAATTACTTTAATGAAATATTTGATTAAATGTAGATTCATTTAAAAATCCTACACTTTTTTTTTAATCAAGGAGGACTAGCAATTAGCCTTGAGGTTTAAAGTGGGAGCATATTTATAATTTCCTCTAACAAGAGATGTGTTCCAGGGTGCCAGGAAAGGACTGCACCAATGACCTGTATTCTTGTGAATTATTCATTGCCTTAGAACTCATTGGGAATTTAATTTCAGACCAATTAAGAGAGTATTTGACAGTCCCAATTAACCTGATAATCAAGAACCCCCATTCAACATCGATCTTCCTTTAAAATTTTCTAAATGTAGGCACTCCTTTAACCAACATGTCAAAAAGGTGTTCAGAAATCTAGTCACTGAAATCAATGACAATATTCCCTCCAAGTCATGTGTAGCATTTTTAATTCTTGCAAGCACACTGTAAATACTCAATAAATTATTATCAAAATATCAACATTCCTATGAACAGGAAAGCTTTATTGTGTGACTGAGCATAGGCTATTGACTTTGACCCTCACAAACTCTAGAGTGAGATACTGTTACCCTTATAAGGGACATGGTACCCAAGGCTCAAAGGGATCAAGTGGTATACAGAATTAGTAGTGAGTAAAAATTTTCTACAACCCCTAAAACCACGGACCTGGCTCCTTCCACCTGCTTTCGGGAAGAATTCTAACCAGAAAATCAGAGGAGTCGGAGGGATTCTTGAGAAAAGGAAGGACCAATGGGAAGAAACACAGGGAAGACTTCTAAAGGATGGTCATTCCCTGGGAAAAGGTCCAGTATTGCAGAGCAAACAAGGTGGAGAGCCACAAGTCTTCCATGACTCCTTCTAGAAAGTGAAGTTCTGGGTGAGTGTACCCAGAAAGAGCATATTAATTCCTCACATGGAACCCAAGCAGGCAGTGCTCCTGCTTCATTTGCATCCGTCTTAACTTAGTCTGCATAGAACTAAAAAGAAAGTCACCTTGATTAGAGATTGCCCCAAAAGTATATTGGTAGGAAGGTGAGAATCAGGAGAAATAAGAAGAGCAGGCAGATAAATGGAAAGATAGTAGAGATAGATGATTAGATAGATAGATAGATAGATAGATAGATAGATAGATGATAGATAGATGATAGATAGATAGATTAGATGATAGATAGTAGAGACCAACACATAACGGATAACAGAGAGACTGCAGATACAAACAGATGGCAGAGATTACAAAAAAATAGAGTTGGGTAGTTCAAAAAACAGATACATGCATAGATTCCTGAAGTCTGCAGTTATTTTGTGGGATATACAAGGGAGAAGAAAGACACAGAGACCTCATCAGTTAGCAACCTATAATTTGGAAAGAGAAAGGAATCCTCTGTGAAATGATGGAGACAAGATCAAGTAAAAATGTATTTATTTGTTTGTTCATTCAATTAATCTGTATATTGCACCCAAAAATATTTTAAAGTAGTTCCAAATAACTTTATCACGGTGGTAATTTATACTCTATTCACAAGTGCCAAATAAATTTATTATTATTCCAATTATTAAATTAGAATCTAGTAGGACACTTTGGTATTCTTTCAAAGCTCTTTATGTTTAAAATATTAAAACAGGTGAGTCTGATTAAACTGAGTGTTAAGTTGTGAAGTGTTCTTCCCCCTACGCATTGATGATCCTGTAGGTAAGGGTCTTAGAAATGAGCTATAAGAGGACATCATGGCCCAAGCATAGCATACCCGACTCCAGACGTGAGCCAAACGTCTGTGCAGTTCTACAGGGAAGGAAATCGGTAGAAGTGGTTTTTCTTTTATCTCTTTATAGCTGCAGCTGCAACTATACTAGATGGAGAAAGCTGATCTACTAGACTCATTTCAAGGCCATCAACCACAGGCACGGAAACTGTAAACTGACTACTCATTCATTCAAAACTCCAGTCCAGCTAGCTCAACACCAATCCAGGCGAAAGTGAGACATAGTTAAATTTAAAGAAACAAAAAAAGAAATATAATTATTTTTAAATTATGAGGACATCTTTAATTTTTTACTTAAGGCTACAATGCCATTTTGTTCTAAGTGGCATAAGCATTTGATTTATGTTGAATCCATGATTAATGACTCCAGGGTACAGATTTCTTCCTGTTATATACACCACTGTCAGAATATTTTAATCATCTTCATAGAATTTTCTACATTGTATAGGTGTGTGCCAAACTGAAGTTCCCCAACAGAATTCCTTTGAAATCTCTGAGAATGCATTATTAGATTTGGTGTCAATATTAACTTTTCACATAAATCTACTCGAGCTGAAGTTAGGATATTGGACATATGGTTTGTGGAAATATTTGATGCATTTGCATAAGACATGCAAGTTTTGGAAGAATGACCATTTTAATCAAGCTGACTAACTGAGATGAGAAGAGGGAGGTGTGACCATCTGTTTAGTTTCATCTTGATTTTATTTAGCACCTGCAAAAAAATTAGATTTGAGTTACTTCTGAACCAGGGAAATATGAAGAACCTGTCTAGGAATGCTTCCTGGATCCTTCTTCAAGGAAAGAAAAGGTCAAGTTTCATACAAATTATACACACATACATATGCACATGTGCACACAGATACTCACTCTATACCCTTTGAATTCTAAAATCTTTAGGTCCTGTAGGCTATTTGATAACTCAAGGTCTTGTTTTAGCATACTAAAACAACATTCAATACATATGCTAATATTTACCAATGCAAAGGCAAAAACAGGTGAAACATTGTATGTGGAAGCTTCTGAACTGAGAAAGGCAGCAGTATAATTTGCCACTCATCAGCTGTTTAAATAAGTGGTTTTAAGTGGGTGTACTATGTTCCCTATGAGGATAGTAACATGACGTGAAAATAAAGTGTTCCAAGTTATATTTCAGTGCATAAAGAATGCCCGAATGTAGGAGAAACTTAAAATAATAATAATAATAATAATAATAATAATAATAATAATTGAGTGAATTAAGAACATCCTCTACCAATTCTCTGAGAATTCTTTCCTGTCAAATTTGAACTTAATTATATTTTCTTCATTTATAGAGATTAGCCAAAAGTTTCATCCTATAGTTCTTGAAATAAAGAATCGGATAAATTTGTTGATGTAGAAATTATCCTGCATTCTTAACTAAGTACTGTTTGGTGACTAATTTCCTCCTTCTCACTGTTTTTCTTTTAATTTGCACTTTGATTCTCTTTCTCTCTCCTCCCCTCCCCCACTTCATCAGTGCCACAGTCTAATTATTATTAATCTTTTCAAAACCCTGGTTTCAGGTTTAGAATCCTTGTTCTTTGAGGCAGTTGG
The DNA here is from genome assembly GCA_020662805.1 of Glaucomys volans. Lineage (NCBI taxonomy): Eukaryota > Metazoa > Chordata > Mammalia > Rodentia > Sciuridae > Glaucomys > Glaucomys volans. Next base: position 2,059,733 of record JAJEJO010000207.1, read on the forward strand.
GTTTTGCTGTGAGTGCTGCTCCCTTGTTCTTGGTGCATTTCTTTCTCATCTTCTTTTCTTCTCTTTGATTTGACTTTGATTTTTTTTTTATTCTTTTGGAGTCGAACATCCAGCATGTTTGAGGTTTTCTTTGTTTTTATAGTTAAAATTATAACTTTGCAACGAAGTATTGCTTTAATACCGTCACTCAACTTTAGATATATAATACTTCCCTTGTCATTCAATTCTCAGTATTGTACTTAGGATTTCCTTTTTAATCCAAGAGTCGTTGGGTAGTGCGATTTGAGCATTTGTGAAAAGAAAGGTATTTTTAATAAGCTTTCGTATGCTGATTAATTCTAACCATTGTATTTTCATTAAATTTGTTCTCTTCAGCAATTTTAATTCCTTAATTATATTAAGATATGTGGACTAGTTGCTATGTTCTAAATACTTGTGTCCCCCCAAGTTCATATGTAAAACCTTAACCCCAAGCTGATCATGGCCTTTGGAGGTGGGGACCCTTATGGAGATGATGAGCCCCATGAATGCAGGGTCCTCATGAAAGAGGCTGCAGGGAGGTTAGTGACTTTCCTGCCCCTTGAGGATACGGAGAGAAGACAGTCATCCGTGAGCCAGGACCTGGGCTGTCAGTGGGACACCCTGAGAGCTGCCAGCAACCAGTCCTTGGACTTCCTACCCTCCAGGATTGTAGGAATGAATATCTGTTGTTTAAAAGCCACCTAGTTTATAGGATTTTGTTTCAGCAGCCCAAATAAACTGAGACAGTTGCCTACCATGTGATCTTCTTTGGGAATGTTTCATATGATTTGGAGAAGTAGGAATTTGTTTTTCAATATAAAGTTATATCTTTATTATAATGTTATATAACATTTGTGTGTTTGGGGTGTGTATATATAAATATGCACATCTATATATACATGAAACTGTATTGTTGTATTACTTTATAAATTGCTCTTGGTAACTGTTGTATTTTTTACTTATCCGAGTTGAAAATTCCCCCTAAATATATTAAAATTTGTCAAAAAACGTAATTACCCTAAAATTTGATCAGTAGTAACTTTCTACATTTTAGGCAATATTGTTCATGGTTATTACACCTTCTGATTCATTTTTTTCAGAATATTGCATTTTCTTTGTGTCTTATGATTATTTTGGATGTTATTTCCTTTTGAAGTTGCTACATTTTGTTTGTTTTGCCTGATGTGTCCACATCTGTTTCTGTACTGTAATTTTCAACATTTCCAAGTATTTAAATGTGCCAATAACAGGTGATACATTGCTCAATCTTTTTCCCATCAAATGTGAACTTGATATAAATGCATGCATTTTAATCATAACTTATTACATTTATGATATAATTAATTACATATATGTATAATACATATACAAAAAACCCTTTATATCTATCTGTCTGAGTCTCTGGAAAACTGATTCTCAATTATATTAAAATTTGGCCAAATCATTCTGTTCATGTTCCCTATTTATCATATTTCTCATTTCTTTTTATTGGACATAGTAAATTTTCGTAGGCTGCTTTGAAATTGGTCAATTTTATTTTCACTATTCTGTGGCTAACAATGCCTCCTGTCTGTGTTTTTCCATTAGCTGAAAGAAAAAAATTCCCCACATGATACACTGGGTATATGCATGGTTTAAATGCTAATGAAGAAAGGATCACCCAGAATCAACAAAAAGATAGTGCTAAGGTTTTTTTAATCATTCTCTTTCCTACAAGCAACAGCCAACTTAAATTTTGTATTTATCATTCTAGTACTTATCCCTAAAGTTTTGCCAAATGTGGTATATGTTCCTATACAATGTCATTTAATTTGGAGGTTACTGAAGTTTAGGAAAATGGAATTATATCCTATACAACATTTTTTAAAATTTGTTCTTATTGTTATGCTTTTGAGACCCATCCATGTTGATACATACATAAGTATTTAATTAATTTTTACTTTTTTCTCTATTTAACAGCTAAGAAAACCAAAGATTATTTATCCATTTACCTATAGTGGCTATTTGGATCCACTTGGTTTTATTTCTTTTCTATTATTAAAAATGCAGTTATAAATATTTGTATCTGGTCTCCTCCTTTCCCTGTGACCCATGATTTTCCCTAGGACATGTATCACCAGACTCTGTTTTTGCCTATCTGGTTGGAGGAAAAATGGTATCCTCTTTTACTTTGTATTTGCATTTTTCCTTTCACTAATGAATGTAGAATATCTTTTCACATTTTTTTTTTTTTGTGTGTGTGTGTGTGTGTGCCAAGAATTGTACTCAGGGACACTCAACCACTGAGCCACATCCCCAACCCAATTTTGTATTTTATTTAGAAACAGGGTCTCACAGAGTTACTTAGTGCCTTGATTTTGCTGAGGATGGCTTTGAACTCTTGATCTTCCTGCCTTAGTGGCCCAAGCCACCATTACAGGTGTGCACGACCTGGCCCAACATAATTATTTTTTTTATCATCCACTGACAGTGCACTTTTCAATAGCTTTTTACAGTTATTTACACACATGAAAACACAGCTACAGTTAAGGTACAGGACATCTCCTCTCCCTCGGAAGATTCCTCCTACTTCTCAACAGTCTTTTCCTCCTGCAGCACTGGCCCAGGATGACACCACTGTGGACCAGTTTGTTTCGGACAGAAATGGAATCAAACGCTATCTTCTCTTTTATTCTTCCACTCAGAATTGATTTTGAGATTTATTTCAATTGTTGAGTCCATCAGTAGCTCATCCCTTTTACTGCTCAGTGGCACTACATCGCACAGATAAACCATATTTTATTTACCCATTCCTAAGCTGATGGACCTTGGTCAGATTTTGGCTACTGTGATAAAAATGGGTATGCAAGTTTTGTTTTGCATGTTTTTATTTCTCTCCAGAAATTACCCAAGAGTGGTAGGGCCGGGTTATAGACAGATGGGCATATTTTTATACAGCTTTGTGGAAATATAATTTATATAACATATGATTCACCCATTTAAAGTGGGCCATTTCTTGTTATAGAGTTGTACAAACACCACCACAATCAATTTTTAAATATTATCATTCTGAAAATAAATTCTGTACCTTTTAATAGTCACTTTCCAATTCTTGCCCTTCCCCTGGTGACCACTAATACACTTTCTGTCTCCATGAAGTTGCTTATTCTGGGTACTTTTTATAAATCAAATCCCCTGGGTCTTTTGTATCTGGCTTAGCTTATTTCCAAGGTTCAGCCACACTGTAGCTGTGTCAGTACTTCACTCTTTTCTATAAACTAATAATATTCTATTGTATGATGACCATAGCACATTTTATTTACATTTTCATTAGTTGATGTACTATTGAGTTGTCTTTACTTTGTATTTCCTTGCACAATGTTGACATAAATATTCATGTGCTAGTTTTTAAATTCTCTTGAGTACATACCTAGGAGTGGAATCAGTGGGTCCTATGGTAACTCTGTTTATTTAACAGTTTAAGCAACTGACAAAGTGTGTTTTCTAATTCCACTAGCAAGGTATGAGAGTCCTAATTTCCCAATATATAAAAGGACATTTGATTTCTATAGAGTCCACCAAACAATTTTCCAAAGTATTTGTACATTTTACATGAGCATGGGCAGAGTACGAAACTTTTAGCTCCACTTGGTGTGGTTAGTGTTTTAAATTTGAATAACTCCAAACTCTGTGTGGTGGTCTCTCATTGTGCATTGAATTTGACTTCCTATATGACGGGTATTATATGAACTCTTATTTTTCTGCCTTCTTGAGTTAGAACCAAAAGCCAAAAATCTTGTTAGAACTTTCTTGTTTTCTAATATGAAATTTAAAGCAATAAATTTCCCCCTAAATACTGCTTTAGTTGCATATCATGAACATTGGTGTATTTTCTTCTCATTTATTTCAACATTCTCTAATTTCCTTTGTGATTTCTCCTGTAACTTAAGGGTTATTTAGAAATATATCATTTTCCAAACACTTGGGGGATTTTGAGATATAACTACAGTATTGGCCTCTATTTTCATTCTGTTATGATCAGAAACAAAACTCTCCATAACATCAAGCTTTTTATGTGTATTGAGATGTGTTTTATGTTCCAGTATGTGGTTTATCTTTCTGTTTGGAGCTGAGGATTGAATCCAGGGGTGCTCAACCATGGAACCACATCTCCAGCCCTTTTTTTAAAAAAAATTTTGAGACAGAGCCTTTCTAAGTTGCTTAGGGCCTTACTAAGTTGCTGAGGCTGGCTTTGAACTCGGGATCCTCCTGCCTCAGCCTCCTGACCTGCTAGTATTATAGAAGTGTGCCACCACACTTAGCAGTGTGGTTTGTCTTGATAAACACAATACTGCACTGGAAAAAAAAGCATATTCTGCAGTGTTGCATAATTCTATCACTAATTATATCAAAATGAATAATAGAGTTATTTGGATTCTCTCCATCTTCACTATTTTTCTCTAGTTTTTTGAATCTCCTTTTCTATGTGGATATCATATTCCTCCGTAATGTTATTGATTTTCTTCCTTCATGTACATTGAGGCTTTGCTTCTGGGTGCATGCAGGTTTGTTTATTATAGCATTCTGATGAATTGACTATTTTATCAGTTTGAATGATTTCATCTTTGATATCAGTTTTTCTGTGTTTGTGATTAATATAGGAACCACATGCATCTTAATGTTAACTGTTTAGATATTATATTTTCAGTCCATTTATTTTAAAACTATTGCATATATTTAAAGTACTTTGTCATGGATGGCAAATGATTGTCTCCTCTTATCATATGTCCTGATAATCTCTGCCTTTCAAATGCAATATTTAGTCCATTGCCACTTAATGTAATCACTGATGTGGTTGGAGTAAGTCTACCATTTTATTATTTGTTTGTTATCCTGTGTTCTGTTTCTTCCTTTCCTCTTTCCCACCTTCTTTTAAAACTCTATTAGAGTTATAAAACTCTATTTTAACTTACCATTTGGCCTTATTAGCTGGAAATCTTTGCACTTTTCAATAGCTATTCTAGGGATTATGATATGCATCCTGAACTTTTCACAATCTAGAGTTAACATTATGCACTTTAAAACACAGAGCTCTGTAACTGTACTGATTTTATTACCCTCTCTAGCTGCTCTTTATACAAGTTATCATATATACTGTAAAATTATTGTAAGTCTCAAAAAGATAACGTTATTATATTTATCTAAAATAGCCATAAGATTTAAAATAAATTGAGGAATATTACCTTTCAGCTTTGCACCAAATTTTCCCATTTCTGTTGTTTTTCAGTAATTCCTAACCCTTCAAATATCTTTCAGTGTCAATTTCCTACAGTATGAACAACTCTGTTAGGCATTTTCTATAGGGCAATTAATTTTCTGGTAGCAATTAATTTCTTTAGCTTGTATTTTTCTAAAAAAAAATTTATACTTCATTTTAAAAGGATATTTTTACTGGATATTGAATTCTGGGTTAACAGATGTGTGATTTCTTTTATTTTCCTTTGATGATTTAAAAGATTTCCTTAGATTTTGTGGTTTTCAATGGCTTCTAAAGAGAAATTGGTGATATTAGAATCATTGTTGGAAAATCAGAAAGTGGGATGGCATCAAACTCAAAAAGTTTCTGCACAGAAAAAGAGCAAAAAGCACGAAGAGGAAACCTACAGAATGGGAGTCAATTGCTCCTCAGGGCATTAATATCCAGAATATATAAAGAACTCAAAACACTTACTTCCAAAACAACAAATAACCCAGTTAATAAATGGGCAAAAGAACTAAAGAGACACTTCTGAAAAGGAGAAATGCAAATGGTCAACATCTCCTACAATTAGGTAAATGCAAATCAAAATTACATTGAGATTTCATCTCACTTCAGTCAGAATGGCAATTATCAAAAATACAAATAACACTACATATTGGCAAGGATGTGGGGCAACATGTACACTCAGACATTGTTGGTGGGACTGCGAATTAGTGCAACCACTTGAGAAAGCAGTACGGAGGTTCCTCGAAAAACTAGAAAGGGAGTCATACGACCCAGCTATCCCACTCCTCCATATATATCCAAAAGATTTTAAGTCAGCATACTTCAGTGATGCAGCCACATCAGTGTTTGTAGCGACACAACTCACAATAACTCTGGAACCAACCTAGGTGCCTGTCAACCGATGAGTGGATAAAGAACATGTCGTATGTATACACAATGGAGTTTTATTCAACCATAAAGTAGAGTATGAAATTATGGAATTTGCCAGTAAATTAATGGAACTGGAGATGGTCATGCCAAGTGAAATAAGCCAGACCTCCAAAGTCAAAGGTTGAATGTTTTCTCTGATATGTAGAGATTAATATAAAATAAGGGGTGGGGGGAGAGAGGGAGAGAGAGAGAGAGAGGAAAAATGGAGAGTGAATTTTGTAAAAAATAGTGGAAAGAGCCATAGAGAACACAAAGGAGATTGAGAAGGAGGAAGAAGAGACAGGAAAAGGGAAGAACAGTGGAGGAATCTGACTAATTTTGTATGTACATACACAAATAAACCACAATGAATCTCAACATCAATATGTCCACAAGACACTGTTTTAAAAAGTTCTAAATAAATTATGAAAGATCAGTAGAGGGAGGGTATCAGAGGGAGGAAGTAGGGGGACTGCTTTAGAGCAAGCTATAGTTCATGCTCTGTCATTATGAAATGTATCTTAATGTTCTTAATAACTAAAATGAATAAAATAACAGGAAATATGGATTAGCAATTCTGAATTCTTCTTTAAATCCTCAGCAACCACCAATCTCTCCATCAGACAGCAGCATCTTGAAGCAGATGCAAAATATATCCATATTCTGCATCTATAAATTAACAGGTCCAATCAAAAGTATTTTATTATAAAATGTAAAGACAGTTGTTCAATTAAACAATTGTTTGAGCACCAACGTGTAAGTGCTGCAGAGTTCATTTGTAGAGGTTATTACTCTTGGAGTAAATAAGATTTTCCTCTATGCAAAAAAAAAAACATGTCATTGTTCACCTGCTTCTAATTTCATTTTTCTCAGGAAAATTTTGCTCCAGAGCTATGACAAGGCTCTAAGGTGGGTCAGTGAGCTGGGTTGAGGGCAGTTAGGAGAAATGGCAATGGTGTGCCTTACCATGAGCTACACACCCTCTTCACCTGAAGAACTTCACTCCACGCACTGAGCTTCAAACCCATCTTCTCCTTTGGGAAGCATCCTCCCTAGCCCCTACACCTCCCCAACTCTTAGCTATTCTTCCTAGGCTCTGAAAAAATCCTTTGGGGATTGTTTTGTTTTTTTGTTTTTTTTATTTCCTAATAAGCACCAAGAAAAAGAAGAGGAAATATTATTTACCTATCTTTATCTATCTCTATCTTCAAGTTCTTGCTGGAATATATTTGACTTTTTGAAATGATTTGTTGAATAAATGAATGAGCACATCAGTGAATACATTATCACCTCTATTTTCCTCCTTTAGGACAAGTGAGAGATCTAGCCTACATAGACCGTGGTGAATGTATCACACATAAGATGCTCTCCATGTAGAAGTGCCATCCACAATGTTCTTAATGTAGTATTGAGAAAGCACAAGTCCCCGAATAGTAAAATAAATTTGACTTAAATGGTTTGAGCTAGCTGCCACACATAATGAGTAAGATATTTCTTGTGCTTAAATCTCTCCCTGAGCACACGTTAGGCACTTAGCGGTGTGCTTTCTTACTACCAGGACGGCCAATTAGTGAGTTACTGCCTTAGTCCCCATGCCATTAATGTCTCTCTGTGTCCCAAAGAGACTTATATGATATAAAAATGTAGCTCAATACAGGCTCAACTTTTCCAGAGTTTTCAATTTTAGTCAAGAAATTTGTATCAAACACCTTCGTATATCAAAATAAATGCATACATATAAATAACTAAATATGTTACAGTATTTTCATATTATTATTGCTTTGTATGTGCACACCCAGGTGATTCTGAGGAAATCAGAAAAGTTTAAAGGCCACAGCAAATACAAAGGTTCCTCCTAATTGCAAATTTCCACATAGAACTTCCCATATAACCTAACTTACCAAACTTTCAAAACAGGACAGTTTTTATTCATTGACTCATTTTATTAAGGAAGAAGTTAGTGGAAATTTTAAATATGGTAGTGTTAACCTCAGTTCCTCAAGAGAATGCTGATTCTTCAGACAAGAAAGTTGTCATCCACGCTACAGAACTCCCATTGCCATGTTGGATTTGCATGTGTTAGCATTAGCGCAGATTTAATCAAAGACAAAGCCTATTCATTAAAAAATGGACATTTTGATTTGTCATTTTTAAAAAATTTCAAAGGAAGACAATATTATATTTTTCCATGTACTAGAACTCATTTGGGGTTAAGGCATTATATTAACTCATATAACAATAGTTATATTTATCCACTTTCATTTTTGTCTAATCATTCTTATGAAAAAACATTTCCTGTGTGTATGTTTCTGTCCTGGTGGTTTAAATCCCCCTTCATTACTCTTTTCAAAAGTCCCACATTCACTTGGGTATTCTTGTTCACTTGTTTTAAGGGAGTATTTTAAAATGAATTTATGAATTTTCCAGTTGAAATCCTTTTGTATTTTGTTTGAAATTTGCTTAGGCTAATAATTTTATACAGAAGGAAATTCTGTCTTTATAATAATCAATTTACATCCAGGGACTTGTTCCATCTCTCTTTTACTCAATTAAAATTTTCCTATAAATTCTGAATTTTCTTTATCTACTTCACTTATTCTTCTTTTAAAATTACACATAATGATAGGAAAGCTCAAAGTACAAGGCAAGTGTTTTGTATTCTGTATCACTGCTACATCATTACTTTGAGCAATATGATTGTTCAATATAGATTATTTTTCCAAATGTCAAAATGGTAATTTATAAAGAAACATTCTATGTATGTGGTATCACCTTATTATCCAGCAGACGTTACAGCAGAAGGTCTCATAAATTTCACAGACTAGGCTTTATCACAATACAATCAATAAAAACAGCAAGATAATTACTAGATGAGATAAGATAACTACATAATAAAAATTTTATTTGAAGCTAAAATTCAATAATAAAGTGAACAAGGATTTTCTAGGACCATTTTATACCTTGTCTTCATTCTAACTGAATAAATACAGAAAAGGCGGAAAAGGCACAGTAAAAAAATCATGCTTTCTGGAAAAAACAGATCTGGAGAAGTGATTGCTACCCTAGCACAATATGGTTTTATTATGCTAACTTTTCATGAATTAAAGAATTACTATACTTTATATTGAAGTGTAAATAAATTTTTCCAAAAAGTGGCCATCTCTAAATTGACTTGGTATTTCCAGTAAACATATTCAGGGTTATTGAAAAAAATTTAATTACTGGAAACATTGTCAAAATTTTGTAAGCATCACAGACTTCACTAGATAACTAGCACCAGAGAATGGCAAGTCACACCATGGTCCCCTAAATCTGATTATCCATTTACCTTGTAGGGACATGCACATGTAGAATTACAGGGTTATGTGTCTTTTATCACTTTTTAACCTAGAAATGTCATTTTTCACTAGATCATGCTACTAAAAAGTTCAGATAAAGAGGCTCTATAAAACATACAGCAATTTTACATTAGATGAAGTGAAAAATTATCCATCGTTGTTCAGCTTCACACACGAAGTATCCCAGCCAACAATCTGAGGGTTTCATGGCACAGTTAAAAGAGTTAAGAGTGTGAGGGTATGGATTCTGCAGATGATTCATTTCATTCTGCTATGCATTTGTCAAAGAAGCATACACATCACTAAATTTTTTTACATCTTGCTTAGGAAGGAGAAATTGCACATATCAGCTTTCCTCACCTCGATCTTAGAGAGCTCGGTAGAACACCAATGGGAGCAGAGAATAAGGATGAAACAATAGCATTGGTAGATCATCCTTAATAAAAACCTACTAAATTACCTGCCTCTCTTTAAAAATTAGAATAGCTAAGATTTATTGAATGCTTACAATGCGCCAGATACTATACTAAGCACATTTGCCTGATGATCTCATTCAATTCTCACAGTAACTTTATGAGCTAGGTACTATTACTATATGCATTTTTCAAATGAGAAAACAGGTCTTCCAGAGGTTAGTTGGTATGTGGAGCAGGTTATGCCACTGTCCTTGCAGAGCCAGTGTCTGTAACCAGACACAGGACTCTGCCATACTCATGCCCAAAGTCTCAGTATAAAAAAGTGGCTCCAAAAAGTGACCCACCATAAGGCAAGGTCCCTCATCTTGGTCTTGGGCTCTGTGACTCCCTGACAAGACACAGAAAAGCTGACCTTGGGCCTGTTACTTGGGCCCATTTAAGAAATGGGACCTTGTACTTACTGTTTCTAAAGATTTTGCTGTTGGGATCTGGCCCCCATTCTGGAAGAGAGTCAGGCCACCTACCTGCCCTGAGCCATTTTGGAAGTAAATCTCCTGCTCAAGTCCAATATCCCAGCTAATGCCAAGGAACAGAGAAGAGCTGCCCCAACTGCAGGATCAGGATCAACCTGAATGAGTGGGGACTTCCAGCCACTACATTTAGGGGTGGTTGTTATGATGACAGTTGGCAGCTAACCCCCGTGTTATTCTGCTTCCTACAACACTGCTTAAAATTAAACTTTAAATCAGTAGTACTACAGAAATCCCTGTTGATTGATCTTTTTGTTTTGGGAATGATCTCACTTGTCTACCTTATTTGCTTTGTCTTTATTTATTTTTTTAAATTTTGAAAATATCACCAGTGCGAAGCAGCAGAACAGAATTCATTGTGCTCTACCATTGATGGGACGGCTCTTGAAGGAGCTCAGCCCAACGCAGGTGGTCCCTGACTTAAGATGGATGGTTTGGCTTAATCATTTTTTGACTTTATGAAGGTGTAAATGCAGGACAGGTTCAGAGAAACCATACTTCAGATTTTACATTTGATCATTTCCTTGCAGAGTGATGTGCAGTAGGATGTTCTCTCTCTCAACGCAGGGCAGTGCCTGTGAGTCACAGCTCCCTGTCAACCACATGGTCATGAGAGTCAATGAATTATGCTCCCCTGTGTATGCACTGTGTTGCTAAGCCATGATGTGTGGTAGGTTAGATGTATTAAATGCATTTTGGACTTGTGATATTTTCAATTTATGATGGGTTCATTGGGAAGTAACCACATGATAAGTCAAAGAGAGTCTGTATTCAGATCAGATATTCTTCCTCATCACAAGACAGTAGGTTTGTCTTGGGCCATGTGGACTTATTCCTAAGATGTGTCTGGTACTGTCCTGGATCCACAAAGGAGTCAGGAATTCACAACTCAGTAATACAGTCCTGATGGGATTTTAGCTTTGCCTTCCTGGTGTAGAGTTGCAGTTAGAAGAGACACAGCACTGCAAGATGTAATGGTTCCGTCCAGGTTGGGAATGTCACTGATGCCTCAAATGCCCTTGATAGGGAACAATGGTGGACACAGTGTGGCCATCCATGAACCTTCTGGGCAACTGCTTCACATCCCTGCCTATAACCAGCTTCATCTGCCTCTTCTGATAACTGCTCCCCCGTGGTCTTTGGAAGTTGTTCCTTCCCTTGCTCTCCACTCACCGGTTATATAAGTCAGCGCAGGCTACCTGAGCAGGCCAGGGGCTCCTCCCCATACTCCCACCTGGTCTCCTGACCTACTGGGATACTCTTCACTCACCGTTATGGCTTTATCTTCTTTGGGTACCATACCTGTGGGCTAAGCAATCATGAGAAAATATCTTGAGAGTGCCACTAGACAACAGAAGAGAATTAACAGGGTATCAAGACAAAAGGGGTTGTGGACTTTGGGCAGTTTGCAATCTGACATATTTGGATCTGAACCAACAAAATAAGTCTTGAAGAATGGAATGGGAAGAGAAGGCCTCACTGTTGACCCTTTCATAGGCCCTGAAACTGTGGTTTATACCCTCTTCTGAGACTAAGCAGAATACCACCCTTTGTGCTGAAGTCATTACAACAAGGAAAGGTGAGGATCTAACCTGTACAATCCATCACTTATATTGCACCAACTACAAGGATTCTTTGTTCCTTGACAGACTTGATGGCAGAATGATCTTTAAAATAACTTTATTCATAATAATACTGACACACTCACATGAAAATTATGATTAAAATCAAAGAAGCAGTCAGCCACCAGGCAAGCACACAGACAGAAAGACATTTTATCCACCTGGGATTGTGTCACCAGCTTCTCACTTAGGTTCATGCCTGGATTAAACTATGTTGTTTAAAAAAATTACCTGTAAGTATGCACAGCAAGGAGATTTTCCAGAGTGGTAAAATTTTTATTATTTTAATTTCTCTATGTTAATTTAACCTAAATGAGCTATTTTCTGTAATAATTATATGCCACGCCATTAGGTTTTTTTATCAAATGAAAAAGATTGTTATTACTCCTTTGTTATTGAAAATGAATACTTCTAGTAGAAATAACGATGACTATAACTTTTGGGTATGGAAA